>OX451738.1:548821443-549037280 GCA_948472305.1 Vicia faba | reverse complement strand
CTCATTCAGATCCTAGTTACAGTTTCAGATATACTCCAGACACGGAAGTCATTCTGCTACTCATACAAATCTCAAATCTAAGATGTAGTTTTACACGGACTCATCATCAGGAAACCCTACACCGGTTCCTTCTCAAACTCAAAAGATTCTTACTCAAGATCTAGAAATAGTTCAAGATGTGACCCAGAGATGGCGACATTCAGTAACTTATTCCAGATCAACACCTGCAGCAATCAGAAGATTCTTGCAATCCCCAGCCAGAGAGTCTTCCAGAAGCTAACTCCCCTCAGAGTCAAGTTTCAATATCCCCAGCGGAGCTAAAACTCCCAATTATCAATCCCCAAGCAGAGTGAAGACTCTCATTCTCAGTTCCTCACAGAATATTCGAATATTCTCCAGTGAAGATCTCCTCAAGACAGGAATTCCCCAGTAGATTGGCATACAACCCAAGCTCCGGATTCCCCGACAGTGGTCCCAGGACTTCTCATCCTCAACGATCAAAGATTCTTGCCCTCCCCAGCAGCAGTCAAGGAATTATTTTCCCCGACAGCATTCAAGATTCTTTTATCTTCAGCCATCCAGGATTCATCTATCCTCAGCAAGATAGCTCATCAGCTTACATACACATTCATCACATTCATATCATAAACATTGATATAACATACATTGCATCATGCATCATGACATTACATACAACTAACTCTTCACCTTTTCAGGAAAGATCAGTCGACAGACAAAGATCATCATCTTCCGAGATTCTTTCTAGAAATAGTTTAGATGTGACCCAGACAAGGCGACATTCTGATACTTATTCCAGATTTACTCCGAGATAGTTCAGATGTGACCCAGACACGGCGACATTCTGATACTTATTCCAGATTCATCCAGATGCAGTTTTACACTGACTCATCATCAGGAAACCCTACACCGGTTCCTTCTCCACTTCAAGACTTCTGAAAACAGTTTACGGACGCTTCCTAACAACGAATGCTGCTCTATTGCTTATTCAACTCCAACTCCTTAAAACAGTTTACGGATTCTCCAAAACATGGATGTCAATCTATTGCTTGTTCAGAACCCCAGTTCAGAGATGTTCCAAAACATGGATGCCTTTCTGATACTCGTCCACTCACCAGTGACATACAGTTCAACAATCATTTCCAGATGGCATCGTTAAGCCCATCCTCCTACCAGCCATTTCCAAATGGCATCTTTAAGCCCATTTCTAGATGGCATCTCTAAGCCCATCCCCCGACAAGATTCTGTCACATTCCAGATGGCATCATTAAGCCCATCACCAAATGGCATCTGTAAGCCCATTCACCTCTACCATCACATCACCGAGTACAAATTTTCTGGGCACTCTAGTGTCCAATCTCCTTTTACCCTCGAGTCGCGAACGGCAAACTTGCCAATCTAACTCTTCAGGTCCAAGAAGATTGAACAGGGGCAACTGTTGTACCCCAAAATTTGCCCTCGCATTTTTCCACAAGAAATTGCAGCTTCAGGCTTTTCCTGATTTTTCAGACTGGCTCAAGAATCGGTCAAACAGACTTTTCTCGTCAGTCAGACAAAATTAGGGTTTTCATTGATTTTAAAGCAGTTCAGGCAGATTGCTAAGGTTTGATTGAGTTGGTTCAGGTTTTGATCAGGTGGACGTTTCTTTGACATTTAATCAAGAACTAGGGTTTTCGCGCGCATATTTCTCAGAAAGATTTAATTCTATGGTGTTTTCAAGTTATTCTGAGATGTGGACTGAAGCATTTGGATTAAGTTCGCAGTGTTTGACTAAATCAGTGAAAAGAGGCATTTGGATTAAGTTCGCAGTGTTTGACTAAATCAGTGAAAAAAGGCATTTGGATTGAGTTTGCAGTGTTTGATTAAAGTCAGTAGAAGGAAAAGACATTTGGGCAGTTGTTGTGATTGGTTATGCATTGCTTTGGATTTCTGAAGCGCCAGGTTTATTAATTGATCGATGCTAAAACCGCAACGTTTATTTAATTGTTTATTTATTCTAAGTTAAGATAATTGGAATTTATTTCCATTTATTATAATTTAAGAATTATAAATAATGAAATAAATAATTGAAAAGAAGAAAAGGAATTAACTGATAAAAAATGGATTTTATTCATCTTTTAATTATTCGTTACAATTGTTGTTTGAATACAGTATTTATTTACAAAGTATTCATAATAATAAATGTTTACAAATGATTAAAATTGAAATAAAACTATCCTAAGAAAATTCCTAAGTCTTCATCTTCCGTCCGTTGCTCCAATGCTCCATTGAATTTTATCTGCAAAAACAAGAAAACAAAAGAAAAGTCAGAAGCAGATAAATAAAAGACAAACAGTTAATTCGGGTTCATCATTAAAGGCAACTGGCTGGAATCAGTTCGCCCTCTCTGCAAATCACGGGATTTCTCCCGGTTCACAAAGAAGGATGAAAAATGCTTGCAACAAGAGTATTGAAATGCACAAAAGATTTAATTGCACAAATTCAAAAGGGGTCAAACAAAGCTGCATAGTCCAAAAGTTTCAAACTGAATGGCATAAACAAAGTCCAAATCCAAACTGAACTACAAAGTTCCAAATTCAAACTTTCCACAAGCTGCCAAAGTGCTATCAAAGGCTAGTTAAAACAAGTACAAAATGTTGTCACAAAGAAGCAGAAAGTATGGAAAAGAGATAAAGTATGCAGAGGCAAAGTAACTAGTGCAAGCAAAGAATCATTTCATCATTTTTCCAGCAGTGCCTTTTCAGAACATAGTACACTTAAGCAATATTAAATGCTTTAATTTGTACTAGAGAGAGAAGAGAGAGAGTGAAAGAAAGCAGGCTTACAGGGATTAGGCTTGAAGAAACAGATAATATAAAACAAGCTGTAATAGAACAGTAAAGAAAAAGAGAGGCAGAAATCACCAACAAAAACATAACTCAAAACATAAAGTCTCAGGCTGAACCTGTCAAACAAAAAACATAAACAGATCCACCCAAAGCAAAAACTGATATCCAGCCTGCCTAAAAAGACCTTCAACCTGCATTAACAAACATGAAGCCAAGCCCTCAAGCTTAACCTAAGCTGCCTCAGACCTGCATAAGCCAAAAGACCTCAGCAAACCTCAAAAACATAGCCATGAACCAGAAGGCCTGAAACCTCAAACTGTCCAGCATAAACAAATCAAACCATTCAAGCCTAAACTGTCAAACAACCAGTAAATCATAACCTGCTAAAGCTTCAAAGCCAAAGCCTAAAAAACACAGAACCTGTGTTAAGCCTCAAAGCTCAGCCTTTCAAGTAAATGTTTAAATCTGCATAAACCAAGGCCTGAAACCTCAAACTGTCCAGCCTAAACACATCCACAAATTCCAGTCAAAATTCAAAGCCCTCAGAAAAGTTTCATCACCGGGCTAACAACATATCAATCATCATCAAGCATACAAACAAAGGCAACCAACTCAGTAAGCAAGCATTAGAGGCAACACAAAAGGCCTCAGAGGACTTTCATCATACGCAAACATTAGAGGCAACAGAGGTATCGAGGCAACAAAGAGAAAGAAGATAAAGAAGTTCGTTTTCAGCATGCATCATTAAGCAACAGAAAAGGCGAAAATACACAAACCAGGAAGAGCAAGTTCATCATCACCACTTTCTCGCCGTCAAAGCCGCCTGAGCGCCTCCCAATCCCTTCCTCCCCCGTCTCCAAGAGGTAGTATAACTTTCTTCCATTCCCTTTCATACCTCAACAGAAACAACGATAATAAATGCTTAAGATCAGAACACGATGAAAAGTAAAACATGCAACATATAAAAAGATCGAAACCTTAAGGATAAGGAGGGTTGCTTTACCGTCTCTTGGCGCCATTGTGCATATCCGTGGAGAGAAGAGGACACAGATGGTGGCGCTGGTGGCTTGGGCAAAAGACTTGATCTAGGCGCTTGGCTCAAAAGACGAAGATGAACGGAAGTGAAGACGAAAACGGCGCTTCTGTCAACCCAACCCTAATCTGTTCCCCAAAATAAAACAATAACGTTGAAACCCCTCACAAAATGTATGAGACATAATGGGCCGGTTCGCCCCCAACAAAGCTTAAACCCGTTCCAATTAACCCCCCTTTTTTTTTTGCTTATGTTCCCTTGGTTCCAGCTTGGGCCAGCATCTACCCTTAAGCCCATTCCCTTTTTACATAACAAAAAACTGACCATTTCTATGACATTATATTTTTCTTTTATGAATTCAAGTTAACATAATTTTTTTTGTGGATAAAAATAATGTGATAAGCATTTTATACCTCATTTAAAAATAATATTTTGTTAAATAAAATAACACCTTTTTTAAGATATTATTAATTGTTACATTTTAGAAAATACATAATACATTAATCTCATTAAATTTTGTTTATCACATTTAAAATAAATATTAGACTTTTTTTTATCTAGGTTTAAACTTTTTTTTTTATTAAAACTTTTTTGTACATAAAAAAAATACTAAAATACATAAAAATTAGAATTATTTAAAACACTTTTTTCTTTTATTTTATTAAAACTTGTTTTGATTTGTACATAAAACGATATTACATAATATAATTAAAACGTAAAACATTCTTTTCTTTTATTTTCTTAAAATATCTTGTTTGTGCATAATTAACAAAAATCAACAAAAGATTAAATCAAATACTTAATTTTCCCATTCAGTTAGCATTTCTCAACTTGTAAATAAATTACATATACACTTACACTTACACAATACACTTACATTGACACATTATACATTTGCTATTCTTATACATTGCTATACATTATATTTTACATTGCGATCGATTCGATTTGGTTGTAATTATTTAAGTCTCATCCCCATTTGTGTATACTTGTACCCCCACTCCCGGATACTATTTTGTAATAGCGTAGACTTTAAATTCCCGCAATTTATCGCTTTCAATTATACCATGGTTAGACCTAGGGTTTGTATGTACATAAAATCAAACGCTAGATAACCTAATACAAGACAAATACATGAAATCAATACACAATCACACTTGCACCCCCTAGGGTAATCCCATATGTTGCCTTCCAAAATGGGCCATGCTTGCACGTCGAGTTTCTTTGGCAAAACAATTCAAATGATCATAAGTCCCTCGATGACGCTTTCGAAAGTTGTCTATCAAAATGATCATAGTCCCTTCAAGCAAAATTGCCAAAGACACTTGGCACCATTGCATTCATGGTCCATACGATGACCCGCGCCTGTCCCGATCACATCCTAAACGCAAGATTGTCCGTCAAATTCAATGGTGGAACAAAATTGTTAAAAAGGGGTTGAAAACATAGAGAAAACCTTTGAGTACAATAGGGGTAGACAAAACTCTTAGTTACTTGGGATCAATCTTGCAAAAACACTTGCCTCCTTTTCAAAACCACACTCCACAAACACTTTCAAAACAAATTTCCAAAAACATTTTGAAACATCTTTTCGAAAAGATACACACCCTTGTATATACTCAAACACGAGTCATTACAACGGTTGCCGAAACAAAGGCGTCTATTTCAAAAAACATTTTCAAAACACACACACACACCACAATTTCAAGCAATCGAAAATCAAGGCAAGTGATCTAAAACCAAGTAACTAAGAGCCCATGGATAACCATGGATGAAAAGGGTGCTAATACCTTCCCTTTTCATAATCTACCCCCCGAACCCACGAAACATCTCAAAAGGTTTTTGCTGTGCTTTTTAAACATTTCCTTAGGATAAAATAAAAAGTCGGTGGCGACTCTTGCTCAACCGAACAAGTGCGAATACAAACGCAAAACCTCAAGTCAGTTCTCCCACCGTATCACACAAATATTCTTGTTTTAATGAATGAAGTTATCTTTGTTATATCTATCTATCTATCTATCTACCTCTATATATATATATATATATATATATATATATATATATATATATATATATATATATATATATATATATATATATATATATATATATATATATATATATATATATATATATATATATATATATATATTTGTCAATTTTAATAGATGGGTGTAAATGTTGCAAGAATCGTAGTACATTTAAGATGGGTTCCTCTACAACCATTGCCGAAATCAACTCAAATATATAATTTAGAGGAGTAAGTCTTATATTACAATTCATTAATTACACTTTTTTTAGAACAAAATTCCATATTAGAACAAAATTCAATCATTTATCTAGCAAAGACTATATTACAATTTATTGATTGCATTATTTAGTTTTAAAATGGATTTCTAGATTGGAACAAAATTAAAAAGTTTCTCTGAACAAGACTATGTATTCTTGATCATTGTATATTATAATTACCAACCATATTTTTATTCTATTTGAACTTTGTATTAGATTAATATATCTTACACATAACATTATTTGTAGCTTTGTATAGGTATGAATTACATTATCATTTGATAACATTTAGAAAGGTACATGTTAACATTCCTCAAAATAAGACATTTTTATTTTAATCTTCTTATTGAGAAAATTGAAATCATGTTAAAATATTGTGTAGGTTTTTTGCACAAAGAAACAATCAAACAACAATGCTTATCTAATGAAGAATGGATGTAAACATTATAAAAGTTTTCTTGCAAGGTATATGTTGTATTTATTTATTAAATTTGGAGAATATGTTATGACATGATTTAGTGGAGGGAAATCAATAGCTTTTACAACACATATTATTGTTTTTTAGGAATTTTTGTTTTTTGAATGTAAATTTAATTGTCTGGGCTAACGAATTATACACTATTATAAAACTACCTCAAAAAAGCTTTAAGAGATAATTATAGTGAGTTTGATAATTAGCATCACCCATGTATCTAAAATCACTACCTTGTTAATATATATTTTTCAATTTGTTATAATCTATTAATCTTATTATCTTTAAACAATAAAATTTGAAAACTATGATATTTGCTACTATTTTAATTTCGAATTTTATGGATGTTCGTGGGCCAGTTTGGTTTTGTTTCGAGAGAATTCAATGTCGAAACCGATTAAAAATATACAGATTGATTTGGATTGAATTTGCAAAAAAAAAAATGACAAAGTTCAAACCGAACCAAACTTGGAAACAATGGGTTTGATTTTGTTTAAATTGATCAGGTATATTAAAAAAGTGAAACAACATTTAAATAAAATAATTTACGACAACTAATTTTTCATAATACTATAAAAAAATTATAGTACTAATAGTGTTCAATTATAAATTCTAGACTAACAATTTTTCTATAATAGATTAAAAAAAACTAATATGAAAAATACAAATAATTTTGAATATACAATTAGTCACTTCATATAGTATGATAATGAAGGTGGTTCTCATCCATATGCTCGGTTACCATAATACATTAGCAATTATGTAATAACAAATTAAAATCAAATTAAATACATAACATGTCCATAAATGACGCTTCATTTTTTTCCTTCTTAAAGTTGAATGTTTGGTACTAGTTTTAATGATAATTATGATGTAATTCATGAGAATTAATTATGGTTGGTTCGTGTACACTGACTTGTGGGTAGAATATTGAAAATTCGATGCCCGAACCAATTATCATCGGGTTTCATTAGTATATTTCAGTCTTTTTCTAACCTAAAAAATGTTCAATCCAAACATTGTGATTTGGTTTGGATTCTGGTTTAGTTTGGATTTCCCCAAACACTAAAAAATGCCCAACCAAAATACTATAGTTTGATTTCGATTTCGATTTGTTTCAAATTTTCCCAAACCAATGAAGACCTTTAAATATATACGTAAGTGTGTAAGTTATTATTATGATTTATAAAGTCACAATTATGCGACTCTCTAATAGTATTCATCATATTTTTATGGGGATAATTGATTTTCACGCCTAATTTTGTACGTTGTTTAGCAAAATTTTAACAAAGTTGTAAATCTTTACTTAACAGTTGTAAGGTTACCATTAACCCACATGTTGTACCCCAAAATTTTCCCACCCGTTTCCTCAACATTTTCTCATCACAAGACCCTTGGAGCTCAAGATCAAGTTAGGGTTTACTCTGCTCAAGGCTCCTCATTGCACTGTTGACCCAAATTAGGGTTTGAGTTTGCACAAAGATGTTTTGACCTAAAAGGCCCAAAGTTACTTTCATGCTTCATGTTGGACTCACAAGTTTATCCATACCAAGTTTCAAGCCTTGATTCTAATTTTTGCCCAATCAATTGGACAGTTGACCTAGAAATCAGTTATATTGGGGAAAAAGTCAACTGTGGTCAATTGACAGTCAAACCTCATGAAATTTGATTCTCATCAACATTATGAACTCATATGAACTATTTGGTCAAGTTTGGATCATAATTCCACAAGAAATTTGATCAGATCACCAAAAGGGCAAAATGGTCATTTTTAGGGTTTTGACTGCACAAAGGCAATTTTTGACTGTTTGACCTAGCCAATGGCAAACCAAGCTCACATATGGACTCAAGGACTCAATGGCATGGTCTTGACACATTCAACAAGTTCAAAAGATCCCAAATGCACAAGATTAACAGATGAATTTTCCAGTCAACTGAGCCAAATTTGACTGTATACTGAAAAGTCAAACTTTGACTTTTTGGTCAAAATCAAGTGTCAAGATTCATTTTTCATCAAAACATGTCAAATTATGAAACTTGTTCATCAAGAAACCAAAAATTACAAATTAGGGTTTGAAATGAAGAAATTTCATAACTTAGAAATTTTCTAAGTTATGAAATTTTCTAATTTTTTCCTAACTTTGTCCCATTTTTTCTTCAAGATGCAAATGGATTCAAGCAAAACTCAAAACATGAAAGTTATATTCCATTGAAAAATCTAAAACTTTGATTCACAAAGTTTCCTCAAAAGAAGCTTGTAGCTCAAGTTATGATTTTTGGAATAGAGGTGCAAAACATTCTTAACTTAGAAAATTTTTGACCTATTTTAGGCAGGATTTTTGCCTAACTTCATGGCCACTTTTCACATGCTTCCACTTGGAATTTCAACTTGCATTACAAAGATGGATTGTAGTACACATTCCAAGATTTCCAAATTGTCCAAGAACTTCTCAAACACCCTTGTGGTTAGGGAGAATCGAATTGGCAAAGTTGGGCAAAAGTCACTTTTGTTCTTGACCAAAGGCATGTTCATACACTATGCATTTTCAAACTCAGCTTGCACAAGTTAGGTTACAAGCCTCTAATCCCATTTGCACTCAATAATTCAATGCTAAACCTTTGTGCCAAGATGTTATTTTGCTCATTTGGTCATTACATGGAAGTTTAATCCATAATTAGAAAAAGTAACTTAGCCATTTTTGAAAAGGTGCACTTTATGTCAAAACACAAATCAAAGAAGTACAATGCAGATCTTTGAGGCACACGTTTATGGACTAAACCCACTGATCAAGGAGAGATTATGCAGCATGCTTGAGGGACCTGCCTTAGCCTATAACCCAACTTGACAAACTTTGCTTATCTAGGAAGAAAGCTTGCATTTTGAAAGACATCTCACATTCCTGCAAGAACCAACTAAAACAAACTTTCTCCATACATTGCATACTCCCTAACAGACCTAAAACACGACCAAAGTACCCTTGATCCCTCCTCATACAGAAAATCACCATTTTGCTGCACAAAATAGGGCATTCTGCATTTTGATTTGGCCAGCTCAATCCATTCGTGCGCCTTGGCCAAAACCACTTCATACACACTCCATAACATCCATACAAGCTATCCTAAGCCCTAGCTACAGACTGTAACACCTCTAACCAAGTTCACCATTTTCATTTTTTCAATTGTGCAGGTTGAGTTACATAGCTCGTTTCAGCTAGTTTCAAAGCAAGCTAGAGGTTGGAGAAGCATCCCTGAACTTCAAGCAAGTTGTACAAGTCCTCACACTGCATTGAAAGTGCCTCCATTGTTGTACACGATTCAAGCTGAACAGGTAAAAGTTTGAACTTCTATCTCTCTATCCAGGCATATTTAGGCTTAGGTTTGTGAAGAAGTTATGTCCTACTCATGGCCCTGAAGCTACCCATATCATTACTTTTCATTTATGTTGTGTGTACTGAGAGAATTTAGAACCTGAACATTAGAAAAAACTTAGGTCAGGAATTGGGGATGAAGAAATTCTCCTTCGTTTCTTAGAGTTAAGTCAAGTTTTTTATATGTCTGGATTCGTCTCTTGATGCTCTACATTTTTGGTGTTATGAGTTTTGCTTGAAAGTCCAGGAATCAGGAGTTAGGAAACGCGCGTTGTTGTTTGTTCAAACAAGTCTGGAGGTTGAAGATGACTGGCTTGGGCTGGGCCTGAGTCAGTCCTACTTTTTGCACCCCTTTTTTCAATTTGCACCCCCCTGGCCCATTATGTGATATATTTGTTATTTTTGATTTTTTTCTTTTTTATTCTGATTTTATATTTTTATTCAAACATGAAAAAACACTAAAAATATTTTTCCCACATTTTTTGCATTTTATTTGGTATTTATTTGTTTTATTTAGTTCCATATGTAAATAAATATATATATACTCTTATTTAAAATACTAAAAATAATATTAATACATTTTATTTTCTGATTTTATTTTATTTTATCTTTTGAAAACATTTTCTAAAAAATATACTTTTTTTTGTAAATAATAAATATTTTTATTTTTGTATATATTTAATATATTTAATACATAATATAAATACTTATATATTTATTAAAATATTTAGGATAAAAATACAAAATAATACATTTTTATTTCTATTAATATTTGACCTCAAAAATCACTTTTTTTACAATATACTTCCTTTTTTATTTATTTTTTGTATATAATTAATAAATATTTGTATATAATACATAATAAATACTTCTATTTAGCAAATTAGGGTTTTGCCCTAAACCATGAAAAATATCCAAAATTAATCCCTTTTTATTTTTTGTTTATTTGTCACATGAAAAATACTTTTACATACATATCAAAATCATTTTTTGCATCTTGCATATTTATTGTATTTTATTTAATTGTTGTACAATTAAAATAACTTGTATATTCAATTTGAATGTAATAGTTTAGATTTAAATTTCTTGCTAAATATCCCCATTTGAACATTTGTACCCCCCATCCCAAAATTGTGTTGTAATAATTTAGGATTTTATTTTTCGCATTTAAAAGCTTTCTAAATATGCCATGATAGACTTAGGGTTTGTATGCAAAAATCAAATAGCAAATAGTTTGACCTAATTCAAAGACAAAAAAGCATGAAAATGGACAACACCAATCACACTTGCACCCCTTAAGGTTACTCCACTTGTTGCCTTCAATGATGGGCCATGTTGCATGTTAGGTGTCTTTGGCAAAACAAAACAAATCAAATGATCATAGTCCCTCGATGACGCTTTCGAAAGTTGCCTAAAAAATGATCAAGTCCCTTAAAGGAAAAAATTGCCAAAGACACTTGGCACTATTGCAATCATGGTCTAAACGATGACCCGCGCCCGTCCCGTTAACATCCTAACACGAGATTGTCCACCAAATACAATGGTGGAACAAAATTGTTAAAAGGGTTAAAACATAGGAAAAGCCTTTGAGTAAATTTAGGGGTAGACAACTCTTAGTTACTTGACCAAATCTTGCAAAACAATCCTTGCCATTTTTCAAAACACACATCACAACACACTTTCAAAACAACTTTCAAAAACATTGAAAACTTTTAAAAAGATAAGTACACCTTTGTATACATTCAAACATGGATCATTACAAAGGTTGCCACAACAAATGGCCTCTTTTCAAAACATTTTCAAACCCACACACAAAGCACCATTTCAAACAATTGAAAATCAAAGGCAAGTGATCTAAGCAAGTAACTAAGAACCCATGGATAACCATGGATAGAAAGGGTGCTAATACCTTCCCTTTCTATAATCTACTCCCCGAACCCAAGAAAACATCTCAAAGGTTGTTGCTGTGCTTTTTAACCTTTCCTTAGGATAAAATAAAAAGTCGGTGGCGACTCTTGCTCAACCGAAACATTTGCCAAAACAAACGCAAAACCTCGAGTCAGTTCTTCCACCGTATCACAGAACTGGCGACTCTGCTGGGGAGAATTTTAAAGTGGAGTAACCTTAGGGCTTAGATCACCCTCTTGCATGACTAATTGTTTGCTTTGATTGCTTTATATCTTGGTTCTCTTGTTTGGGCTTGAAATCCTATACCCGGATTTGGGGAAACATTCATAGATAGCAATACGTTGTGGAAACTGTACGGGGTATACCGACACGGTTGAAGCAATAGCTATATTAGTGCGACATATTTGTGAGTACCGGTAACCCTTGAGTTCAATCAAGGAGAGTACGGGGCCGTTGAGTGATGTCACTAAGCACTAATGACCTAGAACCTTACTTGACCATCTTGGCCTTTCATTAGGGGTAGTGAGATGACCGGCTTTGGTGCAGTCCGAAGTTGGTAGATACTCGATACTACACTCATTGAGGGTTGTTTTCTTGGAATATTTTGGTCGCTAGTTAAGTGGCTAAACCAAAACAATGAACATGGAAAACAACCCAGTGATATTGAGCTCCTTAGAACCCGGTTACTATTTATAGGACAGGTTTTTAAGCCAACTTCACTCAAGAGGGTACTTACCTATGAAACCTCATGCAATCCTGAAACTAGGGTTTTGTGTGTACATATGTTTGTGCATACATCATGAGCATCATAAAGCATCATATGCATACACTAACCATTTCAAGGGTTTGGATCCTCATCTTTGTTCTTGTTTTGTAGGTCATGGAAATTCTTCGCATGAAAACTATCCAAGTCAACCTTGTGAGAATCCCTCCTCAACTCAAGGAGCTCACATCCAGAATTCTGGAAAGCTCTCCCTTCAGTGAAAGACATGGTAGACTGCTCAGCCTAGTCAACACCAACATTGAAGAGGACATGGTAAAGTTGTTGTTCCAGTTCTTTGACCCCCTTCACCACTGTTTCACATTCCCCGACTATCAATTGGTGCCCACTTTGGAGGAATTTTCTCAACTCCTGAGAATTCCTATTCTTAATCAACTATCCTACAACGGTACGGAAAAAGAACCAAAGCCTGAAGATGTTGCTCAAGCCCTACACTTGCAACCATCTGACATCAAGGGGCATTGGGAAACTAGAAGCGGTGTCAAAGGCTTCTTGGCAAAATTCTTGTTTGAGAAGGCACAAGAGTGTTGGAATTCGTTGGATCTACAAGCCTTTGAAGAAATTGTGGCACTCATCATTTATGGGTTGGTCCTGTTCCCAAATCCTAACCAGCTTGTAGATGTCAACGCCGTCAAAATCTTCTTATCCAGAAATCTAATACCAACATTGCTTGGGGACATTCTTCACTTTTACACACGAACAATGAGAAAGAAGGGTGTTCTCATGTGTTGTACTCCTCTCCTTGCAAGGTGGTTTATTTCGCACCTTCCACAATCTGTTTTGAAGAATGACCAAGGCTTAAGGTGGTCATAACGGTTGATGACCCTCACTCACTCTGATGTACATTGGTGTTCTCGGTCCAGAGAAAATGTCATCATCGTCGATCGTTGTGGAGAGTTCCCTAATGTTCCATTACTTGGCATTAGAGGAGGCATTACCTACAACCCTTGTCTAGCTTTGAGACAATTTGGATATGCACGGAGGGATGGCCCTCACGACATGTTGATTCCTGACCTGGTTTTTGACTTCGACAACGATGCGCAAGGACTTCGCCAAAGATTCATCAGAGCTTGGAGGATGCCTAACAAGGTAGACAGCAAGACACTGGGGCACAAGAAATCCATCCCCCTTGAGCCTTATCTCAAGTGGGTACGAACCCGAGCCCAGAGCCTGATGATGCCCTACCCTCATGTTCTCCCTGTGATTAAAGAGCCCGTTAAGGAAGGAGAGGTTCCCTACACCATCCTATATCCTGACATGCCAACATCATGGGAGGAGATGCAGAAGAGTTGGATCCAACTCAAGGAGGAACAAAATACTTTTGAAGCCAGCTTCTACGCCAGCGAGAAGAAGGTTTTGGAGCTTACCCGCCGACTCCATGAGGAAGAGACCCTCAACACCTACATCGCACCAAAGAGGATGCGCAACGTCTTTTTACCTTGAGAAGTTTTTTTGTAATATTTGGCCCATGGGGCATTTATGTACTGACAAAATTTCTTCTTATTAATATGAGGTGTGTTCTTTTTGTCTGCAACAATTTTGAATTTTCTAAATCCTTGAATGCATTGCATAAATAAACATATCATTCATCATGCGCATAAGCAAGTCTCCACACCAGGTTTCCTTATCTTTCTGCTGTTTATTTCAGTAAGATGGATCTCGAACAAACGATCAAGGACTTGCAGTCTCAAAACTCACAATTTCAACATCTCCTGATGACCTTGGCAAAGGGTCAGGAGGATCTAAAAGCCCTGCTTGGGAACAAAGAGCAAGTGAAAAAGAAGAAGAAAAGAGTCGGGGTGGCTACCCTGGGAAGAAGGTTTGAGGGTGAAGCCAGAAGAGTTCTTGAATTTCCCCCTACATCTGAAGAGGGAACCAGTAAAGGGAATGGGGTTGCGGTACCTTCTGAATCCGAAGCTGAAGAAGGAGAGGTTGAAGAAGACGAAGACTACTCAGAGCAACAATACCCGCCCGCCGATGATAAGTACAAAGGCTTGGAAGACAGGTTGGAAGCTATGGAGCTGCAGAGAGTTCCCGGCTTAGATTTCGAAGATTTGGGATTAGTTGCTGGAATTGTGATCCCCCTGAAGTTTAAAGTGCCAGTTTTTGCAAGGTATGACGGGCTTTCCTGCCCGAAGATGCATCTCAGATCATATGTAAGAAAGATCCAACCTTACACTGCAGACAAGAACCTATGGATCCATTTCTTTCAGGATAGCCTTTCAGGGGCTCAACTCGAATGGTTCTATCAACTGGATGGAACCAGTATTCGAAACTGGGAGGACTTGGCTACTGCATTTTATAAGCAGTATCAGTACAATTCCGACCTTGCTCCCACGCGTACCCAACTCCAGGGTATGTCACTGGGGACAGGCGAAGAATTCAAGGAGTATGCGCAAAAGTGGAGAGACCTGGATGGCAGGGTGCAGCCACCGCTGACGGACCGTGAGCTTGTCGATATGTTTTTGGGGACCCTGTCTGGTCCGTTCTTCAACCATCTGATTGGGAATTCTTCTGCTGGGTTTACAGATTTGATCTTGACCGGTGAGAGGATAGAAGCTGGTATCAAGTCGGGGAAGATACAGAAAGGTGCCTTTTCGAGTACTAAAAAGAAGCCTTTCAAGAAGGAAGCCAGTGCTGTTTATGGTCCCAGAAGACAAATTAAACCGGAACGCCGCCAAGATGTCAACGCGTTGGTAATTTCAAAGCCTGCTGCTGCTCCTCAGCAATACAACCAACCAAGGGGTGAGAGACCCAAAAGGCAGTAAACTCGACTCAGTATGACCCTGTCTCAGATTTTGCCGCAACTACTGTCAACCAATCTGGTAACTGTCAAAGAAGCTCCGAAGGTAGTGAACACAGCTTCTCCAAAGTACAACCCCAACGCCCGTTGTGCTTATCACTCTGATAGCCCGGGGCATACTACGGATGATTGCTGGGCTCTGAGGAATAAGGTTCAGGACCTTATTGATGCTAAAGAAATACAGTTTGAGGCGCCCGAAAGACCCAATGTTGTGACTGCTCCCATGCCCCAGCATGGAGTGAATGATGTGGAAGAAGACCGGTATGTAGCCTCCGTGGAAGAGATTGTTACTCCGTTATTGACCGTCAAAAGGAACCTGTTGCTAGCCGGTTTATTTTCGGGATGTAGCGAAGGTTGCCATTTATGTGCTGTTTCACCTGCTGGTTGTCCCTTGCTAAAGTCAGGCGTCCAAAACCTGATGGATAGCAAAGAGATCTTGTTCGAGAAGATTGTTGTTCCTGTTATCCCTGCTGAAGAAGTGTCTATTGTTACTATTTTCAACAACCCTCCTAAGGCTCCTTCAAAGAAGCCTGTCAAAATCATGTCCACTCAGAAGATTGCTCCTATCATCATCACTGTTCCGGGGCCCCTCCCCTATACATCCGACAAAGTTGTCCCATGGCACTATGGGGCAGATGTTTATGTTCTTGGAGTAAAGCAAGAGTTTGATACTAGTATCGGCGTCAGTAACATCACCGGGCCTGCCAAAGTTACTCGCAGTGGTAGGCTGTTCTCACCAAATATTGCGCCACCAGCTATTCAGAAACCTCTTATCATCACACCTGCAAGTGTGCCTACTTCCCTTCAAGTTCCTGTTTCTACCCCTGCTGCCGAGTCATCTGACGCTCGGGGCAAAGGGATTGCTACTGACTTGCCTGCCCTGACGGAGGCACCAAAGACAACCAATGTTGAAGCTTCCCAGCAAGAGATGGAAGAGATTCTCAAGATTATCAAGAAGAGTGATTTCAATGTAGTTGAGCAGCTGGGGCACACCCCATCAAAAATTTCTATGCTATCACTGTTGTTGTGTTCAGAGGCCCATGCCAAGGCCCTGATTTCCTTCCTGAAGACGGCCCATGTGCCACAAGAAACATCTGCTGATCAATTTACTGATTGTGTGGCCAACTTGACTGCCGATAATGGGTTGGGTTTCTCTGACGCTGATCTGACTGCCAAAGGAAAGAACCATAACGACGCCCTGCATGTCTCCATTGAATGCAGGGGCACTACTCTTGCCCATGTGTTGGTAGACACCGGTTCTTCATTGAACGTATTGCCCAAGAAGTCCCTAGACAGATTGGATTATGAGGGTTTGGAGCTCAAGCCTAGTAACATTGTTGTCCGGGCCTTTGACGGTTCGAAAAGGATGGTACATGGGGAAGTTGACATTCCAATCAGGGTCGGTTCTCAAGTGTTTGATTCTACTTTCTACGTGATGGATATCCGACCATCCTATTCTTGTTTGCTGGGTCGTCCATGGATCCACAAGGCTAGAGCTGTGACCTCCACACTACATCAGAAGCTGAAGTACCCGATCAGGGGAACAATTGTGACAGTTCAAGGGGAGGAAGAGTATATGGTCAGCCACCTCAACTCGTTCCGGTACATAGAGATGGATGGGGAATTCATTGAAACTCCATTCCAGCACTCTGAAGAAGTTCCTCAGACACTGGCATCAGCTGAAACTGTGATTGAAGACCCTCCTTTGAAGATGGCTTCCTTAAAGGATGCCCGGGCTGTGATTGAGAAGGGTGAGTGCGCGAACTGGGGCCGACTTCCTGATTTCACTCCAAAGGCTGACAAGTTTGGTTTGGGCTTCACTGCAGAAGCTCAGAGGGTTGTTCGTAGGGCAAGGATTGGAAGACCTCCTGTGTTCATCACCAACCCGGGAATAAATGCTATTGAAGACGACGTGGAGGAATCTGAATTCGACAGCTGGATCTACCCAACAACCGACGGTGGACCAAGAAACTGGACTGCCAAAGACTTCACACCTATTACTTTTGTCACTCAGTAATGAACTCTTTTGTTTTGAATTTGTAACAGGCAATATTTTGAAACTTTTATGGCTTGGTGTCTTACCCGGGGCACCGTGGCTTCATTTGTGAGGGCTTTTGTGTGTCATTTTCATATGTAATTAATAAAAACATTGGACGTTTGTTGCATTTCAAAATCTTGCGCTCCTTTTCTTTCTTTACTATATATTGCAAAACAACTATATTTACACACACTCACCTATACAGGTTCCAATCCACTCTGGATCTCATTGGTAACGACTCTGCTACCGCCAGTTATGACTTCGAGAATCCGATCATCTTAGCCGAAGACGAAGGTGAAGATGATTGTGAAGTGCCTGGTGAACTTGCAAGACTACTACTCCAGGAAGAGAGGGCCATTCAGCCACATGAAGAGCCAGTGGAAACAGTAAATCTGAGTACTGAGACAGACAGAAAGGAAGTCAAGATTGGTGCCAATCTAGAGCCCAGTGTGAAACAACGGTTGATTCAGATGCTGCATGACTATGTGGAAATCTTTTCCTGGTCTTACGAAGACATGCCTGGTTTGGATACCGACATTGTGGTTCATCACCTGCCTACCAAGGAAGGATGCCCTCCGGTAAAACAGAAGGTCCGCCGTATGCGTCCAGAAATGTCCGAGAAAATCAAAGCTGAGGTTATGAAACAATTTGATGCCGGGTTTCTAGCAGTGACTTCTTACCCTCAGTGGGTTGCCAACGTGGTTCTAGTGCCGAAGAAAGATGGTAAGGTCTGAATGTGTGTTGATTACAGGGATTTGAACAGGGCGAGCCCTAAGGATGATTTCCCTCTGCCTCATATCGACGTTCTGGTTGATAACACTGCTCAGCATAAATTTTTCTCCTTCATGGACGGCTTCTCTGGTTATAATCAGATCAAGATGGCTCCTGAAGACATGGAGAAGACCACTTTTGTTACTCAGTGGGGCACCTTTTGCTACAAGTTCATGCCTTTTGGGTTGAAAAATGCTGGGGCAACCTACCAACGTGCCATGGTTTCTTTATTTCATGACATGATCCATCATGAGATAGAAGTATATGTCGATGATATGATTGCAAGGTCCCAAACTGAGGAGGAACACCTTGACCATCTACGAAAGCTGTTTGACCGTCTGAAGTTGTACAAGCTGAGGTTGAACCCAAACAAGTGCACCTTTGGGGTGAGATCTGGAAAATTGCTAGGCTTCGTCGTAAGCCACAAAGGCATTCAAGTGGACCCTGCCAAAGTGAAAGCCATACAAGAGATGCCAACTCCCAAGACAGAGAAAGAAGTCAGAGGATTTCTAGGACGGTTGAACTACATTGCCCGATTCATCTCGCATCTAACTGCTACCTGTGAACCAATCTTCAAGCTGCTGAAGAAAGATCAAGTAGTACGTTGGAATGATGAATGTCAGGACGCTTTCGAAAGAATCAAAGAGTATCTCCAAGAACCACCCATTCTTATGCCACCGGTTGAAGGGAGACCTCTAATACTATACTTGACAGTACTGGACAACTCAATAGGGTGTGTGCTGGGGCAGCATGACGAGTCTGGCCGAAAAGAACACGCCATTTATTACCTTAGCAAAAAGTTTACCGACTGTGAGACCCGATACTCACTGCTCGAGAAAACTTGTTGCGCTTTGGTATGGGCTGCTCGCCGGCTGAGACAGTATATGTTGACTCACACTACTCTGTTGATTTCAAAAATGGATCCAATAAAGTACATCTTCGAAAAGCCTGCACTGTCTGGAAGAATAGCAAGATGGCAAATGATCTTGACAGAATACGACATCCAGTACACGACTCAAAAAGCAATCAAGGGAAGTGTGTTGGCAGACCATTTGGCACACCAGGCAGTGGACGACTATCAGTCGATGAACTTTGAATTTCCAGACGAGGATATCATGGTAGTAACTGATTCTGAAGTACCTGGACCGGATGATGGACCTGAGGAAGGATCCCGATGGTCTATGCACTTTGACGGAGCCTCGAACGCTTTGGGTAATGGTATCGGCGTTGTGATCATATCCCCTAAAGGCACTCATACTCCACTCACCGCCCGATTATGTTTCAACTGCACCAACAACATGGCGGAGTATGAGGCATGCATCATGGGTCTTCAAGCTGCAATTGACTTAAGGATCAAGTTTCTGAGTGTCTTCGGAGATTCCGCTCTCGTGATCAATCAGGTCAAAGGTGAGTGGGATACGAAACACCCAAATCTTATTCCCTACAAAGAGTATGTGATGACATTGATTCCCCACTTCGAGGAGATAACTTTTGAACACTTCCCAAGAGAGGAGAATCAGTTGGCGGACGCGTTATCTATGATGTCTTCTATGTTCAAAGTCAAATGGGACAACGAGGCGCCCCGGATCATTATCTGGAAGTTGGATGAACCTGCACATTGCTGCGATCTTGAGACCAAAGAGGTAACAGAAAAACCCTGGTATCATGAAGTGAAGAGGTACCTTGAAGCTCAAGAATACCCCAAAGGAGCATCTGTTAATGACAAGAAGTTACTGAGAAGGTTTGCGGCAAAGTTCTTCCTCAGTAATGGCATTCTCTACAAGCGAAACCATGATTCAACCTTACTGCATTGTGTGGATAAGACTGAAGCAGAAAGGATCATGGCAGAGCTACATGAAGGTACCTTCGGAACACATTCCAGTGGACATACCATGGCAAAGAAAATCCTTCGGGCAGGATATTTCTGGTCCACAATGGAAGCCGACTGTTATCAACATTCTCGAACTTGTCATAAATGCCAGATCTATGTTGATAAGGTGCACATTCCTCCGGTTCCTCTGAACGTCTTGACAGCACCTTGGCCTTTTGCAATGTCGGGCATTGATATGATCGGTGAAATCAGACCTACGGCATCCAACGGGCATCGCTTCATCTTGGTAGCGATTGATTACTTCACAAAGTGGGTCGAAGCAGCTTCCTATGCTACGGTAACCAAGAATGTCGTGGCACGATTCATTCAGCATAACCTGATCTGCCGCTACGGTATACCTGAGAGGATCATTACGGATAATGGTACCAATCTTAACAACAAGATGATCACTGAGCTCTGCGAGAAATTCAAGATACAACACCACAACTCTTCGCCTTACCGGCCGAAGATGAACGGGGCTGTAGAAGCAGCGAATAAGAACATCAAGAAGATTGTGCAGAAGATGACAGTGACCTACAAAGATTGGCACGAAATGTTACCGTTTGCTCTTCATGAGTACCGTACCTCAGCGCGGACGTCAACGGGGGCAACTCCCTTTTCCTTGGTCTATGGCATGGAGGCAGTCTTGCCTATTGAAGTCCAGATACCCTCTCTCCGAATAATGAAGGATGCAGGTTTGAGCGAAGATGACTGGATCCAGACTTGGCTTGATCAATTAAACCTAATTGACGAAAAGAGACTCATTGCTATTTATCATGGTCAGACGTACCAAAAACGGATGATCAGGGCATTTAACAAGAGGATCAGACGACAAGAGTATCAAGTTGTAGACCTGGTAATCAAGTGCATCGTTCTTCCTCAAAGTGATCCCAGGGGCAAATGGACCCCTACATACGAAGGGCCATTTATGGTTAAACATATCTTCTCAAGAGGAGCTATGATTCTAACCACCATGGATGGTGACGACCTTCCTCATCCCGCCAATGCAGACATAGTAAAAAGATACTACGCATGAACTAAAGACCCGCTAGGTCGACTGGCCTAGGCAAAAATAAGGGCTTCCCGGCGAACCAAAAGGGTTCGGGCAAAAATAAGGGATGAAATGAAAAAAATCTGTACACCCGGCAAGTCGAAAACCTGAAAAGGCGGCTTGGGCAAAAATGGGTATCCCGGTGGACTGAAAACCCGAAAGGGCGGTCCAGGCAAAAGTTAGGGATAAAGCGTAATACTATGTCTCATTGGATCACCTTACATCCAAAATTCGGCATCAACTATCGGGCTCAGATGACTCCAATCAATCAGCTTCATCTTCAACTAAGCAGCAAAGTGATGAAACGCTTGAAGACATAAAAGCGATAGCAGAGTTGGAACCCAGTGGGATTATTTTTCACATAGCTGTTTTGTTTCCTTTTCACAAAATTGTATAAACTCTATTTTGCTCGACGGCGTTCTCTTACTAGGACGTCAGCCTCCTGTACATAAAACGCCTATTTACAGGCAAATTTCAAAATCAATACAAGTTCAATTTTTCAGACAAATTACCCATTGTTTTTCCTTTTTCTATTTTGTTTTGCAAAGAACGTCCAATGTTCATTTTTTGATATATGCATTTGACATTAATTGCTAATCATGAATATTTGCATGCGAAACGATGGACTAATTACAGATGACATTAGAAACAGGGGCAATAATGAGTTGTCTAAGCGGTTTAATTGCTCTGTCCACCAAGGTACTAAGGTAGATTCAACTGAAGAATGTAACCAGGATACCTTCACTCCCCACAGAGTAAGACAAGATTCAGCAAAACTCTCCTCAGGCAGAGTTGGTCCCCCATCAGCCCTGAAAAGGCACAGTATCCCTAGCAAGTCAGCGATACTCTCCCCAAGCAAAGTTAGTCTACTGTCAGCCTTAAGGAAGTTGGGTATCCCCAGAAGATCTCAACATTCCCCAGCGGAGTATAGACACTCCTCAGCAAGCATCCCCGGTAGTCTTAATATAAGATTTGTTCCCCGGCGGAATACGGACACTCCAGTGGAACCATTCCCCATTACAGTCCAAAGTTTCCCCAGGAAAGTTGAAGCTTACCCCTAGTAGATTATGGAAGCTTATCACCTGCAGAGTACATACGTCTCTCCCCGACTTCATTCAAAGGTTATTTCCCCACCAGGGTATAACTGGGTTATCCTCAGCTAATTACCACAGAAAGATCGTCCTCGGCGAAGTTCTTCCTATTCCCCAGCGGAGTTCATCAAATTCCCCAACATAACTTATCAGTGGAATCCCCAGCGGAGCTCCCATCAAAACCTCAGCGAAGTATCTCTTCCCACAGAGTATTTCCCTGCAGAGTAATCTCTCCAACAGGTTTATTCCCCAACGGAGTCATCTTCTCCTACCAGTTTATTCTTGCAACCATCATCCCCAGCGGAAGCGAAGAACTCTACTCTTCAACATCAGCTCAGGATTTGATTTCCCGGCCTTCGTCAAGGATTTATTTTCCTAGACAAAAATACATTCATCACATTATCATACACCATGACGCATGCATATACGCATCATACCACACGATCTCATTTATTTTTGAGAACATCATGATATCATGCATCTCATACATCATGACATTGCATGCAACTAATGTCTTGTCTTTTCAGGAAAAAGGACAATCCAAAGATGATTACTATCAACTATCGCAATTCCAGATTCGATACCTGTATCTAGCCAGGGCATATCTGTGAGTGATTAATTGTAGATTCGATACCTATATCCAGCCAGGGCATATCTGCATGAAGAGTTTCCAGATTCGATACCTGTATCCAGCCAGGGCATATCTGTAGACGACCAATTCCAGATTTGATTCTTGTATCCATCCAGGGCATATCTTTGAGTATTTGATTATGGATTCGACACATGTATCTAGCCAGGGCATATCTGCATGAATAATTTAGAGATTCGATACCTGTATCCAGCCAGGGCACGTCTGTAAGCAACCTTTTGAAGTTCCGGATTCGATTCCTGTATCTAGCCAGGGCATATCTGTGAGCAACTAATTGAAGATTCGATACCTGTATCTAGCCAGGGCATATCTGCATGAGGAGTTTGAAGATCAACACCTGTAACAGGCCAGGAAACCATCTTCCTTTCTCAAAGTACGCAAGTTCTCGCTAAGGAATCTCTTACGCGATCAACACTTCCAGATGGCATCTATAAGCCCATCCTCCTATCCACCATCTCTCCAAATGGCATCTATAAGCCCATTCCCGACATCACATTGCTGATACTCCAGCATGCGAGTGCAAATTTTTGGGCACTCTAGTGTTCAATCATCTTCCACCTTCAGATCACGAAAGGCACGCAAGCCAATCTACATCCTCGGGTCTAAGAAGATTAAACAGGGGAAACTGTTGTACCCCAAAATTTGTCCTCCCGTTTCCTCAACATTTTCTCATCACAAGACCCTTGGAGCTCAAGATCAAGTTAGGGTTTACTCTGCTCAAGGCTCCTCCTTGCACTGTTGACCCAACTTAGGGTTTGAGTTTGCACAAAGATGTTTTGACCTAAAAGGCCCAAAGTGACTTTCATGCTTCATGTTGGACTCACAAGTTTATCCATACCAAGTTTCAAGCCTTGATTCCAATTTTTGCCCAGTCAATTGGACAGTTGACCTAGAAATCAGCTGTATTGGGGAAAAAGTCAATTGTGGTCAATTGACAATCAAACCTCATGAAATTTGATCCTCATCAACATTATGAACTCATATGAACCATTTGGTCAAGTTTGGATCACAATTCCACAAGAAATTTGATCAGATCACCAAAAGGGCAAAATGGTCATTTTTAGGGTTTTGACTGCATAAAGGCAATTTTTGACTGTTTGACCTAGCCAATGGTAAACCAAGCTCAAATATGGACTCAAGGACTCAATGGCATGGTCTTGACACATTCAACAAGTTCAAAAGATCCCAAATGCACAAGATTGACAGATGAATTTTCCAGTCAACTGAGCCAAATTTGACTGTATACTGAAAAGTCAAACTTTGACTTTTTGGTCAAAATCAAGTGTCAAGATTCATTTTTCATCAAAACATGTCAAATTATGAAGCTTGTTCATCAAGAAACCAAAAATTACAAATTAGGGTTTGAAATGAAGAAATTTCATAACTTAGAAATTTTCTGTTATGAAATTTTCTAATTTTTTCCTAACTTTGTCCCATTTTTTCTTCAAGATGCAAATGGATTCAAGCAAAACTCAAAACATGAAAGTTATATTCCATTGCAAAATCTAAAACTTTGATTCACAAAGTTTCCTCAAAAGAAGCTCGTAGCTCAAGTTATGATTTTTGGAATAGAGGTGCAAAACATTCTTAACTTAGAAAAAATTTGACCTATTCTAGGCAGGATTTTTGCCTAACTTCATGGCCACTTTTCACATGCTTCCACTTGGAATTTCAACTTGCATTACAAAGATGGATTGTAGTACACATTCCAAGATTTCCAAATTGTCCAAGAACTTCTCAAACACCCTTGTGGTTAGGGAGAATCGAATTGGCAAAGTTGGGTAAAAGTCACTTTTGTTCTTGACCAAAGGCATGTTCATACACTATGCATTTTCAAACTCAGCTTGCACAAGTTAGGTTACAGGCCTCTAATCCCATTTGCACTCAATAATTCAATGCTAAACCTTTGTGCCAAGATGTTATTTTGCTCATTTTGTCATTACATGGAAGTTTAATCCATAATTAGAAAAAGTAACTTAGTCATTTTTGAAAAGGTGCACTTTATGTCAAAACACAAATCAAAGAAGTACAATGCAGATCTTTGAGGCACAAGTTTATGGACTAAACCCACTGATCAAGGAGAGATTATGCAGCATGCTTGAGGGACCTGCCTTAGCCTATAACCCAACTTGACAAACTTTGCTTATCTAGGAAGAAAGCTTGCATTTTGAAAGACATCTCACATTCCTGCAAGAACCAACTAAAACAAACTTTCTCCACACATTGCATACTCCCTAACAGACCTAAAACACGACCAAAGTACCCTTGATCCCTCCTCATACAGAAAATCACCATTTTGCTGCACAAAACAGGGCATTCTGCATTTTGATTTGGCCAGCTCAATCCATTCGTCCGCCTTGGCCAAAACCACTTCATACACACTCCATAACATCCATACAAGCTATCTCAAGCCCTAGCTACAAACTGTAACACCTCTAACCAAGTTCACCATTTTCATTTTTTCAGTTGTGCAGGTTAAGTTACATAGCTAGTTTCAAAGCAAGCTAGAGGTTGGAGAAGCATCCCTGAACTTCAAGCAAGCTGTACAAGTCCTCACACTGCATTGAAAGTGCCTCCATTGTTGTACACGATTCAAGCTGAACAGGTAAAAGTTTGAACTTCTATCTCTCTATCCAGGCATATCTAGGCTTAGGTTTGTGAAGAAGTTATATCCTACTCATGGCCCTGAAGCTACCCATATCATTACTTTTCATTTATGTTGTGTGTACTGAGAGAATTTGGAACCTGAACATTAGAAAAAACTTAGGTCAGGAATTGGGGATGAAGAAATTCTCCTTCGTTTCTTAGAGTTAAGTCAAGTTTTTTATATGTCTGGATTCGTCTCTTGATGCTCTACATTTTTGGTGTTATGAGTTTTGCTTGAAAGTCCAGGAATCAGGAGTTAGAAAACGCGCGTTGTTATTTGTTCAAACAAGTCTGGAGGTTGAAGATGACTGGCTTGGGCTGGGCCTGAGTCAGTCCTACTTTTTGCACCCTTTTTTTCAATTTGCACCCCCCTGGTCCATTATGTGATATATTTGTTATTTTTGATTTTTTCTTTTTTATTCTGATTTTATATTTTTATTCAAACATGAAAAACACTAAAAATATTTTTCCCACATTTTTTGCATTTTATTTGGTATTTATTTGTTTTATTTAGTTCCATATGTAAATAAATATATATATATATACTCTTATTTAAAATACTAAAAATAATACTAATACATTTTATTTTCTGATTTTATTTTATTTTATCTTTTGAAAACATTTTCTAAAAAATATACTTTTTTTTGTAAATAATAAATATTTTTATTTTTGTATATATTTAATATATTTAATACATAATATAAATACTTATATATTTATTAAAATATTTAGGATAAAAATACAAAATAATACATTTTTATTTCTATTAATATTTGACCTCAAAAATCACTTTTTTTACAATTTACTTCCTTTTTTAATTATTTTTTGTATATAATTAATAAATATTTGTATATAATACATAATAAATACTTCTATTTAGCAAATTAGGGTTTTTCCCGAAACCATGAAAAATATCCAAAATTAATCCCTTTTTATTTTTTGTTTATTTGTCACATAAAAAATACTTTTACATACATATCAAAATCATTTTTTGCATCTTGCATATTTATTGTATTTTATTTAATTATTGTACAATTAAAATAACTTGTATATTCAATTTAGATGTAATAGTTTAGATTTAAATTTCTTGCTAAATATCCCCATTTGAACATTTGTACCCCCCATCCCATAATTGTGTTGTAATAATTTAGGATTTTATTTTTCGCATTTAAAAGCTTTCTAAATATGCCATGATAGACTTAGGGTTTGTATGCAATAATCAAATAACAAATAGCTTGACCTAATTCAAAGACAAAAAAACATGAAAATGGACAACACCAATCACACTTGCACCCCTTAGGGTTACTCCACTTGTTGCCTTCAATAATGGGCCATGTTGCATGTTAGGTGTCTTTGGCAAAACAAAACAAATCAAATGATCATAGTCCCTCGATGACGCTTTCGAAAGTTGCCTAAAAAATGATCAAGTCCCTTAAAGGAAAAAATTGCCAAAGACACTTGGCACTATTGCAATCATGGTCTAAACGATGATTCGCGCCCGTCCCGTTAACATCCTAACACGAGATTGTCCACCAAATATAATGGTGGAACAAAATTGTTAAAAGGGTTAAAACATTGGAAAAGCCTTTGAGTAAATTTAGGGGTAGACAACTCTTAGTTACTTGACCAAATCTTGCAAAACAATCCTTGCCATTTTTCAAAACACACATCACAACACACTTTCAAAACAACTTTCAAAAACATTGAAAACCTTTAAAAAGATAAGTACACCTTTGTATACATTCAAACATGGATCATTACAAAGGTTGCCACAACAAATGGCCTCTTTTCAAAACATTTTCAAACCCACACACAAAGCACCATTTCAAATAATTGAAAGCACCATTTCAAACAATTGAAAATCAAAGGCAAGTGATCTAAGCAAGTAACTAAGAGACCATGGATAACCATGGATAGAAAGGGTGCTAATACCTTCCCTTTCTATAATCTACTCCCCGAACCCAAGAAAACATCTCAAAGGTTTTTGCTGTGCTTTTTAACCTTTCCTTAGGATAAAATAAAAAGTCGGTGGCGACTCTTGCTCAACCGAAACATTTGCGAAAATAAACGCAAAACCTCAAGTCAGTTCTTCCACCGTATCACACCACATATGCATTATTTCAATTTCTCGACTAAAATTGGTTTTGGTATAAAAGTGTGTTAATACATATGCAACACAAGACGTGCCTTGCCATCCTGTAATTTTATTTCTTTGGGGACAGATGTCGGACGTGATGTCTTGACAATTGGTTCGATAAGTTGAACCAAAATTACCATAACTTATACAAGATGATATAGCAGAAAATCAATAAATAACACAATAAATTGGTAACCCAGTTCGATGCAACATGCACCTACATCTGGAAGGTTAACTTCCAACCCAAGAAAATAAATTCAATATTAGTAACTTAGTACAATTAATCTTACAAGCAATAACAAACTTTGTGTTTTTCAATGCCTCTTTCTAACACTATCCAATGACTTTCTATTTAGGACTCCCCACAAATATGAGACACCCTCTAACTTTCTCTCAAACACCAACCCATAGTGTTTGGAATACAATCATTAAACCCTAGTGATCAACTTCAATCACACCTATTTTGAGCATAACTCTGAGTGATGTTGAATCTTACAACTCAACTAGACAAACCTACAACTATGCCAAGTTACTGAAACATAGTATGGTGAACATTAAATAAATAAGGACTCTTGTAAACCTAGCACTCTAATATCTTCAATGTGAATGCTTAAATTCCAATGTAAGTTTGAGTTCCTTGTATAGCATAATAATTATGGGCTTTTCTTCATGGATCTTTGATTTGATTTCATCCAGAAATAATGTAGAATATGTTGGATATTATTTGTTCCATAAACCTCTCTGTTGTACCCCAAAATTTGCCCTCCCATTTCTCATTGATTTCTCCTCACACAGCTCTTGAAGCTCAAGATCCAGTTAGAGTTTCATCTGCTCAAGACTCCTCCTTGCACTGCTAACCCCAAATTAGGGTTTGTGTTTGCACAAAGATGTTTTGACCTAAAGTGCCCAAGATGACTTTCTTGCTTCATATTGACCTCCTAAGTTTATCCATACCAAGTTTCAAGTCTTGATTCCAAGTTTTGCCCAGTCAATTGGACAGTTGACCTAGAAATCAACTGTATTGGGGAAAAAGTCAACTGTGGCCAATTGACAGTCAAATCCCATGAAATTTGATCCACATCAACATTATGAACTCATATGAACCATTTGATCAAGTTTGGATCACAATTCCACAAGAAATTTGATCAGATCACTAAAAGGGTAAAATGGTCATTTTTAGGGTTTTGACTGTACAGAGGCAATTTTTGACTGTTTGACCTAGCCAATGGCAAACCAAGCTCACATATGAACTCAAGGACCCCATGGAATTATCTTGACATGCTCAACAAGTTCAAAAGATCCCAAGTACACAAGATTGACAGTTGAATTTCCCAGTCAATTGATCAGTTTTGACTGTATACTAAAAAGTCAAACTTTGACTTTTTGATCAAAATCAAGAGTCAAGATTCATTTTTCATCAAAATATGCCAAATCATGAAACTTGTTCACCAAGAAATCACAAATTGCAAATTAGGGTTAGAAAATGGAATTTTTCATAACTTAGAATTTTTCTAAGTTATGAAAAACCCTAATTTTTTCCCAACTTTGCCCCACCTTTTCACCAAGATCCATTTGGATTCAAACAAAAGTCAAAACATGAAAGTTGTAGCTTGTTGCATAGTCTACAACTTTGATTCACAAAGTTTTCTCATTTGAAGCTTGTATCTCAAGTTACAATTTTTTGAATAAGGGCACTAAACCATTTTTAACTTAGTAGAATTTTAACCTATTTTGACAAGGTTTTCTACCCCACTTCAAGGCCATTTTTCATACACTTCCACTTGGAATTTCAATTTGCATTTCAAAGATGGATTGTAGCACACTTTCCAAGCTTTCCAAAATGTCCAAGAACTTCTCAAACAACCTCATGGTTAGGGAGAATCGAATTTCACAATATAGCAAAAAACCACTTTGTTCATGACCAAGTTCCATGTCCATAACTTTGCAAATTTGAACTCAGCATGCTTTAGGCTGGATTACAGGTCCTTAAACCAAGTTACACTCCATAATTTAATGCTTGTTCATTGTGCCAAAGTGTTATTCCATGAGTTCAAGCATTGTACACAAGATTGATCCATTTTTAGATAAAGTGAACTTTCCATTTTTGCAAAAGCTTGCTTTATGTCAATTGGTAAATCAAAGAAGTACATTGCAAATCTGAATGGCACAAGATTATGGACAAATTGCTCTGATCAAGAGAAGATTATGCAGCCCATTAGGAGGCCCCCTACATGCCTAGAACATCAAGTGGCATTTTGTTGCTTAAGAAAGAAGAAAGTCCCATTTTTTGTAAGAACTCTCATACCAGCATTAGCACACAAGAACAAACTTACCAAACACACTCAAGACAACATAACCAAGCTGTGACACGAGCCATTTGCCTCAAAAACACCCTCCATCTCAGAATCATCCTCAAACTGCAAAAACAGGGTTGCCTCTGCAGTTTGAGTGCAAACTCCCATTTCCCTCGAGCATTCTTACCAAAATCAATTCATACACATCCCCTAGCATGTATGCAAGCTAACCATGACCTAAAACCTGACCTGTAATCCCTCTAACAGTTTCCACCATTTTCATTTTTTCCTTTTGCAGTTGAAGTTCCATAGCTTGATTCAGAAGCTTTCAAGACAAAGTAAACATTGGAACAGCATCCCTGGACCTCAAGGAAGCTTTTCCAATCATCACCTTGCACTGAAAGTTCCTCATTCTCCAGATAGAAGTTCAACTGAATAGGTAAAATTTTGAACTCGTATCTCTCTTATTATGCATTTTTAGTCTTAAGTTTGTGAAGAAACAAGGTTCTACTCATAGCCCTGAGCATGTCCATATCTTTACATTTCATTTCTTTTGCCTGAGTTGAGAGAATTTAAGCTTTGAAAATGGCAGAAAACTTAGGTTAAGATTTGGGATCATTAAAATTCTCTCTCATTCTTGAGAGTTAGGAGATGTTTTTTATATATTTGGAATCGTGGGTTCATGCTTAACATCTTTTGTGTTGGAAGTTTGTTCAAAAAATCAAAGGATCAGGAGTTAGGAACTTGAGAAGCAGGCGCGCGTTTTTTTGAAATTGGTTGTCTGAAGGTTGAAGATAACAGCTTCCTGGGTTGGGCTTGTTGTTATTTCTTTTTGCACCTTGGTTTTGCTATTACACCCCCCAAGCCCATTTGTCTTATTTTTAATCCTTTTTGACTTTTTCTTTTTTTGTTTGACTTGTTTATTTTTTCTCAGCATATTAAAATTTTGAAAATAATTTTCTCGTCATTTTTTGATTTTATTTGGTATTTATTTGATTTTCTTTTGATTTATACATATATGGATATATATTATTATTTAGGATAAATAGAAAAATAGTGTAAATACATTCTTATTTTCATTTTTTATTTTATATTACCCTCTGAAAACATTTCATACAAAAAATACTATTTTCTAAAAAATATCAAATATTATTATTATTATTTATCCATGATACATATTTAAAATAATGTATATAAATACATATTTGTTAATATACTTAGAATAAAATATCAAATAATGTACATATTTTATTTTATTTTAATATTTAATACTAAAAAAGGCCTTTTTATAAATATACTATATTTTATTTTATTTTTGTATGCAAATAATAAATATTATGTGAATTAATTAATTAATATACATTTTGATTAAAATTAGGGTTTTTGCCCTAAATATGAAAATACTCAAAAATAATACCTTTTTATTTTCTTATTTTATTTTACACAAACAACATTTTTTTCATATATATAAAAACTTTCTTTTGGCATTTTTGCATATTTATTTAATTTCTATTTAATTATGCAATTTATTTACCTTGCAAATATTCAAAAATGATGTAATAATTTAGATTTAAATTCTTGTCTAAATATTCCCCATTTGTAAATTTGTACCCCCCTCCCTATATTACTATGTTGTAATAGCGTAGGAATTTAAATTTCGCACTTTATACGCTTTCTAATTATGCCATGTTAGAATTAGGGTTTGCATGCGAAAAACGATAAAAAATAGTTTGACCTAATACAAGATAAATGAGCATGGAAATAAACAACACATCTCACACTTGCACCCCTAGGGTACTCCACTTTGTTGCCTTCAAATAAATGGGCCATGTTGTATGTTGAATTTCTTTGGGCAAAGCAAACAAATTGAATGATCATAGTCCCTCGATAAAACTTTTCAAAACAAAACAAAAACAAATGATCAAGTCCCTTAAAGAAAATTGCCCAAAGACATTTAACGCCGTTGCAATTATGGTCCAAACGATGACCCGCGCCTGTCCCTTTCATCTCCTAAGACAAGATTGTCCACCAAATGCAATGGTGGAACAAAATTGTCAAAAGGTTTAAAAACATAACAAAAATCTTTGAGAAAACTTTAGGGTAGATAAACTCTTAAGTACTTGTCAATTTGCAAAGAAAACACTTGCCTAATTTCCAAACCCACTTCACAAACACTTTCAAAATCAACTTTTCAAACCCTTGAAACATCTTTTTTTAAAAAGATAAAACACCTTTTGTAAAACATTCGAGTAAAGAATTGTTACAAGGTTAGCCTAGCACAAGGCATCTTTTCAAAACATTTTTCAAAACCACACACAAAACACCATTTCAAACAATTGAAAACCAAGGCAAGTTGATCTAAGCAAGTACCTAAGAGCCCATGGATAACCATGGATAGAAGGGGTGCTAATACCTTCCCCTTCTATAATCTACTCCCCGAACCCAAGAAAAATCTCAAAGGTTTTTGCTGTGCTTTTTAAACCTTTCCTTAGGATAAAATAAAAAGTCGGTGGCGACTCTTGCTCAACCGAAACATTTGCGAATACGAACGCAAAACACTAGTCAGTTCTCCCACCGTATCCACACTCTCCAACAAAATATGATTTATTTCAATTTAAATTCAAATTTGAATATCCATTTAAATCTGAATTAATCTTCATCCAGGTGTCAAACGAATCACCTAATCGTATTTCTAAATCAATAGCTATAAAGTCTGATCCAATCTTAGACCAGAAACTCTTCCAAAATGCAACAATATTGACTTGTTGTGTAAGACCCAAATGTTGTAGCAACATAATGGAACATTGTGTTCAGCATGTGTCTCTTCTGCACCTTCATATAACTTAAGAAAGCTATATTAATCTTGAACACTTCTTTATGTTGTTGTTTTGCAACAACAAAAAAACAGCCAATACATCCAATCCAAAAGGAACTTCAATATCTCCCTTTGGAGAATTATGGAAAAATAACTCTTCAAGATATATCACTCATTCAGAATATAACAAATGACAACCAATATGGATATTGGACTATCAGAGCATCCAATCAGCATTAGCAGCCTTCTTTCAATCATCAGAGTTAAGCACAACAGTAGCAGCAAAAATCAATAGCATCAACAACATTCAGATGCTTACATATAACCCATTAAGTTACTCCAAACCAAACAGACAATCAAACATGCAATCATTCATATACTTAGTCATGCATGTACCCTGTTAGCACATAATTAGTAGCATATAATCCTACCAACTAAAAATTACTAGCATGCAATTATTCACATACTTAGTCATGCATAACACAAATAGTTAGCAGTTAGTATCAGGATATGCAAGAAACTACTAACGTGAAGGCTCATTAAAAGGGCCAAATGTTTGCCCATTGCTCTAACATTAAGCACATCATTATAACTTACCAGATTAGGCAGTACTAAACAATTACTTGTTACATGTTAATTAGCCAATGTTAACATAGATCACACCATACCATTACTCCTCCTTTTTGTCATAATTTGGAAAAGGGTTAGTTATTCAAAATAGCATCTAGAAGTCAGTCATGCAGAGGTCAGTATGTTAGTATATACACAATCATATCATGAGTAGAACAACTAGAATTAGCATCAACATATCCATAAGCATTATGCAAACCAGTCTTATAGAGGTAAAAAAGCCTTTACAATTCCAGATGAAGGAACCAATAAAAACATGTCCAAATATAAGGATCAAAATATTGACATAGAAACTTCTGGAGACAACTCCCCTCAAATTTGGTCTTCAATACAACCTCTTGAGTTCATGAAGGTGACCCAATCATCATCTGTATCTGAGTCACTATCTTGCACATGAAGGTTAATTTCTAAAAAAAAATCTTCATTATGTTGGCACAAATAGGGTATTCATCCATCTGATGCAGATTGAACTTAAGAATACACGATAGTCTTGGAATCCATTTGATGACTTCAATACGCGCAATAGGATCATAGAAACCTCCATCTTCATCAACATATATCATATATATTTTTGATTCAACACTTTCAACATTATGAGTAGTCATCTTATTTATAGATTGAGTGTTCTTAGAAATCAATCTATACTCCTCGCCTTCAGTAGCACCCATGATTTAATTCACAACTTCAAATGGATTACCATTGTAATTAACACCACCATCAGCTATACCAATATCAACCTTAACATATTCATGAACATGATCATCATTCTCCTTATGTACTTGAGGCTCTATCAACATGTCGTACAGGATGTCTGTAACATCCTTATCACCATCAAGATTTCTTAAATTTGTTTCTTAGGAATCTTTACCATAAGACATTAGAGTGTCATAAATATTTCTCATATCTCCACCAGTAGCTAGATCAGACTTAAAATCAAGTGGAATATTGTGGAGAGAAGTATCTGATACATACATCTTGCAGCTAGACCTCAATACACCAATTTCAGCTTCACCAAACAACCTATCATTTTATTGGTTAATCATACCTCTATAATCATGAGAATACATAACATTACTACTTATGCCATAATTGATATTCTTCTTTGGCTTCTTCTGAATCACTAAAGGTTGTTCAAAATTGGAAGAACCTCCAGCCTGACCATCAGCCTTCCCTTTCATGAATCAATCCTCATGAGATAATTCAAGATCCTAATTAAGATGTTGAAACATCTTCTCTAACATCTTGGTTGGTGTTTCCTTTTTTATTATTCTCTTTATCAATCTTGAGACCTTGATAACTCATGTTGTCTTCCTTGGATATTACCTTCTTCATAAGAACTTATTTACCCTTGTTGGTGTCACCACCTTTGGATTTGTAGAAGTTCATTTCCCTCCTTTGATCACATGGATAATTTATGTTGTTCACTTTTTCCATTGAGATTCTCCTTAAAAGCATCTCCTCGTGACTGGAATTGGTCACATTCCTTAAGCCATTGATTTTTCCCTTTGCTTTTTTGCCAAGTGTGACATGAACTATCTTTTCTCTAGACATGTCCTTGGTAACCCCGACATCATAATACCGTTATTCACTTGAGGAGCCTCTACATGCAGTAAGAGTCATGGAGCCATTTAGAGTAGTATTGTGTTTCCGCTTCTTCTTCTATCCTCTGACCTTCAGCTTCATTAAAATATCATGTCGAGGATATCCATGTAGTTCATAGTAATAAGGTTAAATGTGTCCAAATTTACCATAGTGGTGACATTTCATAGGCAGTTTCTTGATGCTAATTTGAAGAGGTGTCACATGTTGCACATGATGTTGTGACATATTGTCCAACCTTAGAATTGTTGGCTCCTTTTCAGGTAGAACAACCTTCTATGAGGAAATCTTCATCTCTTTTGTGCTCGTCCTAAAGCATATTCTCCTTCTATCTTTAGCCATCTCTCCGAACTCCATCATTTCATCAAGTGAATTTGAACTATTTTTCAAATTACTTTCAAACTGTTTCAAGCTTCTATTTTTGGAGTTTAGTGAAGAAACATTTTTTCTACACCTGTGATGGTTGATGCCAACTTCTCTGTTTCCTTATGAAGAATTCATATGGTTTTATTCTGGTTATCTATTGTTAAGTACACTTATTCCCACTTGGTGTGAAATAGCCTGAATGATGCATCAAGCTCTTATCCAGTCAGGTATTTATAACTAAACTCACCTTTAGACTCAGATCTACCAGAATAAGACATCACATTGTTGGCAGTTTCTCCCTCATTTTCATTATCAGAATCAGACCAAGTGATGGATAATCCTTTTTTCTCTCTCTTTAGAAAGGTAGGACATTCAACTTTAATATGTCCAAATCCTTCACATTCAAAGCACCGAGTACCCTTACCATCATTTAGTTTGTCTTCACTCCTGTTATTGTTCTAGGGACTAATGTTAGACCTCTTGTCTTGGACATTTGTCATCCATTTTCTATTCAGATACTTCTAGGAATTGTTAAACTTTCCTAATAAGAGCTATAACATCTGACAAACTCTCTCCTTTATCATATTGACTTTCTTCCTTAGTGTTGGAAACAAAGGTTGCACCTTTATTCTTCTTTTCAGTCATGTCATTAATTGAAATCTCAAAGGTTTATAGTAAACTAATGAGTTCATCAACCTTAATGTTGCTAAAGTCCTGAGCTTCTTCAATAGCAGTCACTTTCATATCAAACCTCTTAGGCAATATTTTGAGAATTTTTCTGGCAAGATTTTCTTTGGACATCTTTTCTTCTAAGGCAAAGGAATTTTTGGCAATATCACACAATATGATGTGGAATTCACTTATATCCTCATCTTCATTCATCATTATATTTCAAAGCATTGACATATAAACTTTGTATGTGCCTTCATGTATAGTTTTGAGAATCCCACATTCTTTTTTAGCCTCTGAACATACAAACTCTGTATGTGCCTTCATGTGTAGTTTTGAGAATCTCTCATGTTTCTTTAGCCTCTGAACATGTGTTGATCGACCTGAACATGTTCTTGTCCATGCCATTTAGAAAAGCACTCAAAGCCTTGAAATTTCCAAGAGCTTCATTATCTTTAACATTGGTCTAATCAACTTCTAGTTACAAACTGGTTGTACCATCTTTAGAGGTAATCACTATATGCTTTCATCCTTTTATCACAACTTTACATGCTTTGTTGCCCATAGATTTGAGAAAGATAATCATCATTTACTTTCAATAATCATAGTTAGTGTCATCTAAAATAGGTGGTTTGTTGACTGATCCTTCATCTATCATTGTGCCCGTTTGAGCAGAATTTATCTTCCCTGGAGCTCACCCAATAGGCTAGGGTGTCTACTCACATGCCAATTTTAATTTTGTTCCTCAAGGACAGATGTCGCATGCGATGTCCTGGAAATTGGTTTAACAATTTAAACCAAAATCACCATAACTTATACAAGATAATGAAGCATAAAAGCAATAAATAATGCAATCAATTGGTAATCCATTTTGATGCAACCTACATCTGAAGGGTTGGCTTCCAACCCAAGAAAGTGAATTCACTATTAAATTAATACAATTAGTCTTACAAGTAACAATTAAACCTATGTTGTTCAATGTATCTTTCTAACATTACCCAATGACTTTCTATTAGGATTGTCCCTAAATATGAGACGCCCTCTCACTTTCTCTCAAACACTAATCCCCTAGTGTTTGGAATATAATCACTAAACCTTAGTGATCAACTTCAATCACAACTATGAGTGATGTTGAATCTTACAACTCAACTATACAAACCTATAACTATGCCAAGTTACTGAAACATAATATGGCGTATATAAAATAACAACGACTCTTGTAAACCTAGCACTATAAGATCTTCAATGTGAATGCTTAAATTCCAATGTCGATTTGAGCTCCTTATATAGCATAATGATTATGGGATTTTCTTCATGGATATTTGATTTAATTTCATTCAGAAATAATGCATAATCTGTTGATATTATTTGTTCCATAAATATATCCAACAAGATATGTTGTGTTTCGATTTAAATTCAAATTTAAATATCCATTTGAATCTGAATTAATTTTCATCCAACTATCAAACAAATAACCTAATAATATTGTTAAATTAATAGAAAAAAATCATATACAATCTTTGACCAGAAACTCTTCCAAAATGCAACAACATTAACATGCTGTACAAGGCCCAAATGTTGTAGCAATATGTTGGAACATCGTGTCTAGCATGTGTCCCTTATGTACCTCCATACATCTTAAGCAAGCTAGATTAATCTTGAACACTTTTTTATGTTTTTTTAATTGCAAAATATAGCTAATTCAAATAGTCAATCCAAAAGGAACTTCACATCCAATACATTCTCTAATTTGCTAAGCAACTCTACATTGATGTTTTTTATGGATAAGATTAAAGAGTGTGTGAGATGCCTGCATCACCAGAACTTGAAAGTATATAGTTAGTAAATTTTGAAACAAAGAATGATGGAGAGATTTACTATGATCATAATAACAGAGATGATGAAGATATTGAAAATATAGTAATAATCAACTTTAGTAGTCAAGAACTATCATGCTTGCCAAAGACCCTTGATTATTTTTTTGATGAATTTGACCATGACATGAATACATCGACAACTATAGTTGCATTACATCCTTATGCTGCAAATATTCATTTGCCAAAAATGAAAGAGGTTGGCCTTCTAAAAATTGAGCCCACAATGTAAGTTTATCCCTTCCTTGTATTTTTATATTTGGATCTCTTCATGTTTTAAAATTATTTATAGTTGTATTATCTCTATTAAATTAATTAAGTTAATATGTAATTTATTTACCATTTATTTATGATTGTCACCATCATGTTTAAGTTATGCTCTCCATGATAATCACCCTCTCCTAACAGAGGTATGTGTCAATATAATAATAAGTTAAGCGATTGTTATGCACATATAATATGTGTGTGTACATGACGATCATTCCCCATATCTACTAATGAAATGGCTAAAAGGTATTCTTTTCATCTTTTTATAAGCTTGGTCATTGTTTTATATATATATATATATATATATATATATATATATATATATATATATATATATATATATATATATATATATATATATATATATATATATATATATATATATATATATATATATATATATATATATAAGCAAAATTGATAATATGATTAATGAATCATCTTGTGTATGACTATGACTAAATTGATTTGTATAAAATTATTCAATATAGAATATTACTAGAAAGAAAATTGTATTTTTAAAGAAAATATTAAGCACAAAATTACTTTATGTGTATTTTTAAATAGCGAAATTAAAAAGCTTTGGTGAATAAAACACATATGCCTTATAAGAGGAAGATAATAGTCAAATACTTCTAGTATACTTCTAGTGAGTTATTAAATAATGAAACTACTATTATATTCTGAATATACTATCTCTTATATAAATCAGAGAGAGTTATAGATTGAATAATTTATGTAAGAGAAAGGGTATTTTCCCTTACTTTTAAATTAATGATCTAAAACTTTAAAATTATTGTTGGTTTGACTCATAAAATATCTTGAAAAGTACTTATTGTGATTTTTGTAGGTTTTTATTGACTATGCTTCAATGATAAAACCGATTAATGTTTTTAGAAGTTTGTTATGATCTATAACGAGATAGATAACATATATTGGTATCGAGATATTAACCATTACAAGAGGTAAATAATTCGAATATGATATTATGTTTTAGTATTATTGATTTTTAGTACAAATAATAATTATTCTATTAAATATTAATGCAGGTATGTCAACTGAAAAAGTTAGAGAATTCTTCAATAAAAGTAAGTATTTTGGACTGAGCCTAAAGAATGAGGTTACATCAAGATGGTATGTAGACCGATAATTAAAAGCAATTAAGTATTTGGTTGGGGATCCTTCTCGATAATGGGCTCTTGACGCAACGACTCTCAAACGGGCACATCCTCGACACCTCTGAGATACTCGAGGATTACGATCTGGCCATCTGCCACGTAATAGTGGAGACCCTTCAGAGTCACATTCAATTCGACCGTAGGATTCATAAATCGAAGCTGCTTCACTGTGTTATCAAAGCTCCCCTCGGCAACGGCCAGAGCATCATCCAACACCAATTGTAGGCGAGTAACCAGATCAACTCGGATCTTCAAACCTTTGGCCTCTTCTGGCTCATCCTCGGTGGGAGTAGCTTCAACAGTCAAGACCGCCACCTACTCGTCAGAAGCCTTCTTCTCGAGAAAAAGCGTCTGTGATCCTTGGACAATTTCCCCAACCTGTCCTCCACTACCTTCCGGCAGTCTTCTCATTAACATACTCATTTTCTGCATCGGCCAGCTTCATTCACAGCTTCCCCACCTCGACCTCCAGGGAAGTACCCCCCTTAGCGTATGCCACAACCATCTCCAAGACCCTCATGACAGCCCCGACATCCTGTGCTAACGCTGTCCTATTCGCCGAGAAATCTAACTCTTCGAGCAGAAGGGATATATTCCAAAGAAGATACAGAGAAGAACCCTTGAAGAAAGACCTGACGTGCTAGCAAAGGGGGAGCTCATGTTATTCCTTCTCCCTCACCCCGGTCAAATCCATAATACCCTCCCTCGTTGTGCTACTTCTTATGCGTTGAGGACACCTGCTCAGGAGAAAAAGCCCCAGTCGACTGCCCTGTCAACGAAGCGCCCAATCCCGACATAGGGCCCGCGTCGGGCGAGGAAGCCTTGACACCCTTCGGTTCCTTCTTCAGGTTGGAAGCGGTCAACCTGGCCAAGCGCTCCTGGGTGAGATTCATCTTATCTGCGAGGAAACAACAAAGAACGATAAGCAAAACAGAAGAATATATGTGTCATGCAAACAAATAAAATCAAATCATAAGACGACTACCAAGGTACGCCACAAGGTCCTCACTCTCTAGGATCTCCTTAGCGCTTATCAAACCATGGTCGTAGACCTCCTGTTCGTTTTTATCAACAATTGGCTTCCCCCCTTTGTCTGCATGCTGGACGGGAGGGAACCCCACAACAAACACGTATATACGATCAAAGTTGGCTATTTCCTCGACACAGAGTTGATCTTTCTTCTAGACATAGACGTCAGTCCCCCTTTCATAATGCTTATCGGTCCAATGAAAAGGAAACTTAGGCACCCGCTTATTCACATGTTTTCCCTCCTCAGTCAAAACGGAAGCCCCCTCTCATTCGTATGCAGGTACAACCCAAAAGACACTCAACAACGCCCTCTCCAAGACGGATTGAGCGAGCATAAATTTTTCCTTAAGGAAGTGAACTGACTCTAGGTATGCCTTGAACAACTTTCCATTCGCCTGCTTCAGAGCAACCCAGCCATATTGGGCACCAAACAATTGCCTCTGAAGATGGAAACCATAGAAGAACAAAGGGACAGTGGCCCTGACTCCCGAATAGTCACACACAATCTCGGAAGCCCAAAGTAAGGCGATAGAGTTCAGGTGCAGCTGGGACGGAGCCAGACGTAGATGCCTGAAGACCGCCACTTGGAAGTTCTAGAAAGGGAGTCACAAACCCATCTCCCTGAACATGATCTCGTACATAGGGAAACAAAGAGATTCGAACTGCGAGTAGATTCGACTCTTCTTGTTGGGAATGTAGATTACCCATTACTCTTCAACGCCCTCTTGGTCCATCTCCGTACCCAACGAGGTGAATATCTCGTCAGGGTGCTCAATAAAGTAGGAGTCATGCCTCAACATGCGCGACACAACCTAATCCAGTGAACCTTCCTCGACCACAGGCATGATAAGACCCTCTTGATCAACGAGAGCCACCTCCACACCCCCCTCAACATCCTGATTACCAGGCATCTCTGGCTCCAATGCTCCTGGCGAGGACTCATACGCCCCTAAAGTGCTCGCCTAGCCAGACATACTCTCGGTAGAACTCCGGGCAGAACCACTAGGCTCATTGAGAAACTCGTCATTGGCGCTAGTAGTTACCGTAACTGAAAAGCAGAGGATAAAAGTGAATTCGATGTCAATGTAAAATTCACCCTTCCACCACTAATCAAGTGAAGGGCTCCAAGGAACGAGGACCCTGTCCCTAACCAGATCCCTCACTCAAATGACCACTAGACGATCTCCCTTCCCCGACCAAGCCAACTGGATTCATATACAAATTTCCTACGTTCATATGACACCACTAAGTTCCAAAAGCCCCCTGGGGAGGACACTTAGTATCCTCGACGACATCACCTGCTAGAACCACCGTCTTCGACCAACATTTCACCATAATTTATAAATCAATAATCCTAAACCCTAACCGCGTGCATTTTTGAAGGAAAAACATCAAAATCTAAACTATAACAAAAATGATGATGACAAAAACAAAGGGAATCAAGAAAAACTTACCGAAATAAGTGAAGAAATAGTGGGAATAGACGACTACAAACGGTGAAACAAATGAAAATCTTAGAGACTGTAAAACAATGGAAGAACTGACTTGGTTTTGCGTTTTATTGCAAATGTTGCATATAGTAAGAGTCGCCACCGACTTTTCTTTTATCCAATAAAGAAAAAGATGAAAAGAACAAGAAACACCTTTGAGAATTTTCTGAGTTCGAGGGGTAGGTTATGAAAAGGGAAGGTGTTAGCATCCTTTTCATATGTAGTTATCTACGGGCTCTTAATCGCTAGCTCACTTTATTTTGAAATGCTTTGTGTGTATGTGATTTGAAAATATTTTGAAAATGTCAATTGTAAGGCGGACTTTGTAATGATTCTTGTATAAGTTAAGAATGCATACAAAATGTTTGTTTTTTTTATATAAATATTTCAGAAGAAGTGTTTTGTGAAAAAGATGTTTTTTTAGCAAGCGATTACGAGCTATATACCTACTCAAAAGTCTTTCGTGTTAATTTCCTCCTCCTTGATAGTGCTATCATACCATTAGTTAGTAGGAATCCCTATCGTTGGATGTGAAAGGATAGACGCGGATCATCGTATAGTCATAAAGGTAACTTATAGGGGCGCTTTAGCAATTTATAGCAAGGGACAAAGATTGTTTACTGAAGGTAGCATCGCGAGGGTCATCGAGGGACTACGATCTTTTTAACCGAGGGTCTTTGCCAAAGCGTCCCCACGTTCGAGGGACATGACTACTTTTATTCGAAGGCAACAAGTGGGATTAACCTAGAGGTGTGTGTGTGAATAATGATTCAATTCAATTATTTTATCTTGATTAGGATTATCTAACGGTTGATTTTAGATCTTGCCATGCATGCCTAATTACTATACAATAATAAGGAAAGCGGTAAATTGCAGAAAGTAAAGGTGCGAAAAGTAAATTTAAGCTATTACAAGACTTCGGGAGTGGGGTACAAAACCACAAAATTGGGGGGGGGGGGGGGGGGGGGGGAACAGTAAACCCTAATTAAAACTATTACAATCCATTATCATTACATAAATTGGGAAAATAATGCGGAAATAATAAGATTCGCGAAGATCGTACAATAAAGAAAAACGGGAAAGGAAATTACTTGATGATTTTTTAATAGAAAAAGATTTGATGTTTAATTTATAAAAAAAATAAAGTGGTGATAAAATAATTAAAACCTAATTATTTCTAATTTCTCTTTTTTAGGAAAACAAGTTAATTATATAAAAAAACTTAATTTCTAATTATTTTTAATATAAATTAATTAACAAAAAAACCTAAGTCTAATTATTATTATTTTTTAAAAATAAAATTAATTTGTTGTATTTTAATTAAATGAAATAAAAAAAAGTAAAAAAAAAGTATAAAGAGTAAAAGAAAAAGATTGGGCCTGAAAGAAGTAAATTTGGGGGTGCTGAAAACAGAAACGTTGGGCCCAAAACATGTAAGCCCAATACGCCTGCCTGAGATCCAGTGTGTTGCTACAAGTAGGTTCACCGTGGGCACGCAAGCTCTAACATGTTGATCTGGATCTCTTGGAGATCCAAGGGTGATGACAAGGGGAATGCACAACATACGCGTGAGGATGACTTCAATGGATCTGTAAACAAGAAAATATGTGAAAATAAAATACCAGGGGCAGGGATCGAACCCGTGCCCTGGTGTACTAAGGTCTTTGTCACGCTCGCTTCTATCGTTGGGGCATCTATAAACCCGTTCATATAAATCAAACAATAAACATAAATATAGAACATGATCATATTGACCGAAGAGACGCCAGAGCCCTAGCTCTGGTCGTCTTCTCCAGCGACTCTCTTTTATTCAATCTACAAAATAAGCAAGGTTAGTAATCAAAAACATACTACCCCCCTAAATCGAGGGTTGTGAATCCAGTGGCAATGTTATTTTGATCTAAAAAATCCCTGGTTTGGTCGCTATAATGCAAATGGTACATATCGGAGAAAACATGTTTCAGTGTGCATATGACCATTACGATGGTCCAAACCTGTTCAAATGTAACTCAGAAGCACGTTAGTAATACCAATATGACTTAAAATGATGCAAAATTTAGGATATGAAATTTACAAAATTATGGAATCAGATATGCATGGTATGGAGTTTTCATGCGTTTTGGACCCTAAAAATCATTCCAACCTTACTCTGCAGGGTTGTTAGAAGTGAATGGAATGGATATCTTGTAGTGAAAGGGTTTGAAACAAGGATTTCAAGACCTAGGGTTCTTGAAAAAAAGTTTTCTATTTTTTGACAATATTGAGAGGCAAGGATTTCATGTGTAAAAGGTTTTTCTTCTTGATGTCTGAATTGATATGGATATATAGAGAAAATTAGGGCGAAAATATGATGGGCTTGGACTCTTGTAATAAGATATGATTTTATCTTATTTATTTTATATTATCAATGAATAAATAAAAAATAATAAAAATAATAAAAATAAAACAAGGCCAAGGGATGTAAGAACAAAATTTGAGGTGTATGAAGAGTATAATACACGTTTGGACTCTTAGACCATGGCCTAATAGTCCAAATGTCAAGCTTGTTCAATTTAACTTCATGCATTTGCCCAAAACTTCCTAACTTGTAATAGTCATAACTCACTCAATTTTTATCTTTTGAAGGTGATCTTGGACGTTTTGTAAAAATCAAGATGTACTTTACAACCTCTACGTTGATCATTTTTGCTTTTGAAGACTTTATCTTGATGCAAGTTGCCTTGACAAAAAGTATCTTTTTGTTGACTTTTGAAATAACCTGTAATATATTGGCTTATATCTCTCAAATGATGAATTTTCTGGACTTGAGCTTAGAGAGACAAAGTTGTAGAGAATTTAACTTCCTTCAAAATGGGCTTTGGTTGGAGAAAAGTTGATGAAGCATGTGAAAGTTATGCCCAGTCAAAGTTTAGTTGACTTCTCCTAAGGAAACCCTAATTTTGCAACTTTTAGCTTTGGATAATTTGAGGACATTTCTTGAGGAATCATGATCAACCCTTGATCAAATGATGGATATGACTTCAAAATATTGATGTTGACCAAAAATCTTAAAGTTTGACTATATGTTGACCATAATTGACTTTTTACCCAACATAGTTGATTTTCAGTCATCTGAGTCATTGAATGAGCAAACTTATAATGCAAGGCTTGAAACTTGGCATGAGCATTCTTGGAGACCTATGGAGAACCATCAAAACCACTTGAGACCTTGAGAACCCAATCTTCCTTGTGAAACATAAAACCCTAATTATGGACCCATTGCTTAGGAGGAGAATTTGTCTGATCAATTCTTGAGCAACCTTGAGCATTTAAGAACCTTTTGAGAATGTCTTAAAGAAAAATGGGAGGGAAAATTTTGGGGTACAACAAAGACAGATGAAGTCGAGCAGATACAAATAAATTCGAGCGAGAGCGAAGATATTAAGAAGCTAAAAGACGGGCGAAAAGTATGTATGTAACTCCCCCCCTCTTTTTATAGACTGGACTCACCAGCGCATGAGAGAGCACGCGCCTAGGGAATCCTAAAAGGCACCATCATCACACCATAATCCCTAGGCTAGCCATTATCACACCTCCCTGATATCATGTGACTCGATACAAGTGTGGCACGCAATCTCCCCAAACTCAACCAATCGTTCCTCTCCCTGCAAAACAAACACTAGGCAATTTTCAGACTCCTCGTACGAAATTGCCCCTTAAGACATGACAACTCTTCGAAACCGCTCAATTATTCCTCTCCCCGCGAGACGAACACGACGAGCATCACTCAGACTCCTTGTATAAAATCGACCAAGAAGTACCCCCATTTTCGTGGGCTGATTCTAAGTCATCACTCCTGTAACTAGGAGCAACGACTTGGGGGGCTCCTATTCTGGACTAGCCCAATGACTAGAATTGACCCAACCCACTTCCATGTTTGGCACGACATAACAACAGTGGCCTAACACTCTGGTCGACCACACCCTTGAGCACACGACCAGCTATGCCCGACACGCACGCTTGACTCAGTCAACACGTGTCTCCCGTCAGCCCCACTCGAGTCGGACAGACACCCAGGAAACGACCAAAATGACCATCTGTCCGTAATCTACCTTCTCAAAACAAATGGCTACTTACGAGCATACATGCCCGTTTTGACCAAGTCCTTACAGTTACCTATTTTTCCGAACTCGCATATCTAGGCTAAAAAATAGGAACCAATGACTATGCACCGAGGGAACATTATATAAATCCTCACAAATGTGAGAGCCCGATATTCACAATCTCACACCTTAAACCCTCATATTCTGCTTATATCTCTTGCCTCCCACACTTACTTGACCGTCAGAGTGCTTTAAAGGTACACCACCCTCCACCTTTTTATCGATTTTTCCAGCCCGTCAAAGATCATCCTCCAGCTAACTTGCAGGTTCTGATCAACCGGTAAGATCAATGACTATTTAATTATTTTATTTATGTTTTCTACTAATATATACATTTTCGACGGGTCGAAATTACTTAATTTGTATATATGTTATATTCATTTTTTAACCATCACTATACTAATTATATTTATTACTTATAACGATTTTTTGTAAACCGTACGAACGACGGGTAGATGACTATTTAATTATTTTATTTATTTTTCTATTAAAATATATTTTTTTGATGGATCAAGACTTTTTAATTTTTGTATATATTTATATACATTTTTTTAAACTATAATTATATAATATTTATTTAATATCTATATCGACTTTGCAAGATTCGTACGAACGCACCAGTCATTTCTTAGTCTACTACATTTTTAATCAAATTACACTTATTTTTAAAATGAAACTTGAAACAACTACAAGTGAAATTAAACTTGCCATTGTTTTTATGCTAAAAAAAAATCTTGCCATTGTTTTTCCTGAAATAACCCAAACCAAAACAAAAAAACAAAAAAGACATTGATACAACATCGAGGTCAAAAGCGTACTCTTATTGAACAAGAAAGGTCAGTTTAGTAAACCTGAGAGACGAGGGTTTAACAAGGTTTAACAAATCTACACACCTATTTCTCCCTCGCTTTCGTTTCCACTACAATCAATGGTGGTTATCTTCACCCTCAAAACCCATTCCATTCTCTAATCATCTCACAACACTTCAATTTCAATTCTCCTCATCCCCAAATCCAATGTTGAAGCTCATTTCATCCTCCCGCATCCACCGCCTAAACCCCGCCGCAGTACCGGTGCTCCGTCCCGCAGCAGACTCCGCATCGCCGTTGCTTAGAGTGCTGAGCCCCCTCAGCGGATTGAGCCGGAACCACCGTTATTTCGGAGGTCGGCTTTTTTTCTGTTCGGATTCCGGCGACGGAGTCGATCATGTGGTTGATGCCGAAGTTAAAGCGGCGGAGGATACTCCGTCGAAGGCCTCTGCTATTGTCTCCACGTACCCTAGACCTGAAGATTACCTAACTGTTGGTTTCAGATTTTACTAATTTTCTTTTTAATTTTAGCTGCTGAAATGTTTTAACTACTTTTAGATGATTCAGAAGTTGGATTCTTTTTCACTTTTCCTTTGGATCAGGTTTTGGCATTACCATTGCAGCACAGACCCCTTTTCCCTGGATTTTACATGCCAATCTTTGTTAAGGTACGGTGAGTTGCCAACAATGATTATTTAAGTCTCTGTCTTTGCTCATTACGCGCTTCTGGCTTAACCATATGGTATTTGGTTAATTGTGACATGGAATTTGAATGCATGCTCGTGTTTTACTATGCGTCCAGGACCCCAAAGTGTTGGCAGCTTTACAGGAGAGTCGAGAACGACAAGCTCCTTATGCTGGTGCTTTCCTCCTTAAAGATGAGCCAGACACTGATCCCAATGTGGTATCTAGCTCTGACACAGAAAAGAATGTATATGACATAAAAGGAAAAGATTTGTTTAACCGTCTTCATGAAGTTGGGACTCTTGCCCAAGTATGTTATTTTATATGTAGCTTAATAGTTGCTTTATTAACTTAAACAAATTACTTGTTTAGATTTGATAACTGCCTAACTTTTGTAAAAAATCATGTTTTGAATTCCAGATTTCAAGTATCCAGGGTGATCAGGTGATCTTGATTGGTCATAGACGTCTACGCATAACAGAGATGGTTGGTATTGAACATGCTAATTAAGAAAAAATGGTGTTTGATAATATTTTGGTGCCATTCACTCCATATTTGTGCCTGAGTTTTGTTCACAGGGATTCTGATTTCTGATAATCATTTGTCTACAGCTGAAGTATTCTGATGGTTGTTTAAAACTGTTTTTTTGTAGGTTAGTGAGGACCCGCTTACTGTAAAAGTTGATCATCTCAAGGCAAGCCTTTGTTGATTGCTTCCTCATTTTGTATTTTCGTTGAAATGGAATTTTTTATTGGACAATCATCTTTTATCTTTTATTAACTTTTACTTAGTGCTGCAGGATAAATCTTATAACAAAGAGGATGAGATCATAAAGGCTACATCTTTTGAGGTCATATCGACACTTAGGGACGTTCTTAAAACAAGCTCTCTTTGGAGAGATCATGTTCAGACTTACTCTAAGGTTTATACTTTAGATCCTTCTGTGCTTGTGTTTATCGAAACATGGGAATGGGGAGGGGATTGGAGTAGTCCTTTGATTATGTGCTAGGTCTGTTTGCATTGCTTTGTTAGAACTTTTGGAAGTTGCAACAACACCTTTAGTTTGTAGTTTGTGAATTTTAAACTACTTGATTATTATTATTATTTTTCTTTTTGGTATTGCGACAAAGTACAAACTCTTGAATAGTTGGCTCCATATTGCTTCTTCCATGCAAACACCCCCAATGTTACTACTCCTTAGGTTAAACTATTCTACTCTATTGTCACACACCTTGTTCAAATATAGAATATAGTTGATGTCAAATCTATGTGATAACTTTACCTAAGCATGAACGAATCAGTAATAAGTGCCTTTTCACGTACTTTTTTTTTTTTTACTTCGAAACAAACAAACGGGAGTAATTAATGTGGTGGTTGTTATATGTTTTGATAATGGGTTAGTCGTTACTTTTAGCATTTTAATATTTTGACTTTGTCTCTCCGTTAATTGTGCAGCATATAGGTGATTTTACTTATGCAAGGTTAGCAGATTTTGGAGCGGCAATATCTGGGGCAAACAAATTGCAATGCCAGCAAGTGCTTGAAGAGCTAGATGTGAGTAAATTTGGAGTTGACACCTAAGAAACATACACTTTGTGGAATTTTCTTAATTCAGTTTTACTATCACAATAACATAAAAATTTGAACAGTGGAACATTGAGTTTTTAACATTTGGAGGTGCTTTTGTTGTTTTGTTGAACAGGTGTATAAACGATTGAAACTTACACTCGAGTTGGTAAAGAAAGAAATGGAAATCAGTAAGATTCAGGTAATAACATATTTGGATTTCTTGTGTGTTGTACTTAATTTTTCATCATTTATATATTGAATTTTTTGTTGATTATTTCAGGAATCAATTGCAAAAGCAATTGAAGAAAAAATAAGCGGTGAGCAGCGCCGCTATTTGTTAAATGAGCAGCTTAAGGCCATAAAAAAGGTATAAAACCTCCATGATTTGGTTTGTTAGTGTACCTCAAATCCTAGGCAAACCTGTTTTTTTTATTTTTTATTTTTTTTTATCAATGAAATTCTACAATTCAGAAAGTTGATCTATTGCATCTATTACACATGTATTGTACAATCCTTTATGTTAGCTTGCACATAATATACTGTTTGAATTTTTTCTTTCTATACGTGGGTAAAGCTTATAAGCTTCGACAAGCTTTTGGCTTTAACTAGTTAGCTAAGCTGTGCTTTATGCACGCCATTGCTTTGCAGAACCCCTAATTCTATCTGTAGAACCCAAACTCATAATTTACTATTCACAGCTACAGTAGGCTTTATAACTTATCCCGTGGTTTATAAAGTTTTGGTGCGATCTAGGCCTTTGATCTTTCTGGTGGCTGATGGGTCTTAATGCATAAAATAGTGGTAAAAAAAATATAACAGTGTAATATGAGTAATGAAACTGCAATTGTATCGCTATGAGATCCACAATTACAGGAAGATAGTAATAGAGAAATAGGAAAATAACAAACTGGTAATAGCTACTCAATTTCCAAGCACTCAGTGCTCCCAAATCACCAAGAGGTGACCCCACCAAATCCTATCTGAATTCCTTCCTGATTATTCCCTTCCAGCTATAGTTATATATAGTCACTCTCATGCACTTCATGCGTTCCTCATGCATTCACAACCACGTCACCATCTTTCTTTCCTTTTGTCTTCTTCCTAGTGTAAACTCTCCACACCCTTGGCCTAGGCCCCACTTCACTAATCACATTTCTATCAACTCCCACCTCCTTAGACAACGCCTTGTCTTCAAGGCAAAATTCAAGAAACTGGCCACGCAAAAATTCATTATCCTCCCATGTTACATCCTCTAAAGCTTTGTTTTTCCATTGTATCAAGGTTTGCTGAACCTCATTACCCCCTGCACTATGACTCTTGAACCCAACACCTTTGAAATTCTGGTACAGCAGACTCATATGTCATACAAGGATGTCGAGACATCTGATCTGACATAAACACACAGGCAAAACAGTACTGAAAAGATAAAGAACACACCAGAATTGTTTACCCAGTTCAGTGTACAACAACACCTACTCTGGGGGGCTACAAAGCCAGGAATGAAGTCCACTATCAGCAGTATCAATTTGCAGACCCTACAGCCAACACTCCCGTTGACGATCTACACACTTAATCACTACCCAATGACCCTTCTACCTAGGTCCTCCCTAGATATGGAATATCTCCATTCCACTTCCAATCATCGCAATGATGTCTAGCAGTCAACACCTCAGTCACTGCATCAAGGGTCCTTCACCAAAATTCTGATCACACAAATGGACAGTTTGGAAGACACACTTCCATGTCAACTTAGCTAAGTCTCCAAGCCAAACTCTACTGTTTGTTAGCTCTGCTCCTAACTAAAAACACATCCTGGAGTTGCTTCAAAGTTTCCTCCAAGAACAATACACCTCTTCCCTACAGGCTTTGAGGTGAACTTGGTAACCTTCCCACAATCCGGGGGGTTTACTTTGACAAACCCTAGACTTCTACATCTTGAGCCGTGTCTTTTCTAAGTTACAAACCTTCTATTTATAACCTGTTTCCCAACTGGTTTTGGACCTTCAATCACAACAAATCAGCTGTAACAAACTGCAAAAACTTCTGCCCCAAGAAAGGTCTTCAATCTTTACTTTCCTAAATAATCTCCTTATTTAGAAAGTCTTCATTCTCCTTGATTTCTGGACCTTTAAATATGCGCCACATAGGATGCATAATATTCTCCTGAGTATTCTGCTTATGTTAAGAACAGATTGAATCTCATTAATCCAGCTCAGCAGGCGCGATGTCAAGACATCTTCTTTGACATGTTGTTCCAGTTGTTGAAAAAGTTCAACACAACATGTTCTGACATTGTAATGGGACTTCTTGTTGTACGTGTTCTTCTTAGCAAGTTTATACGTCCTATTCTACATTACATTATTGCTGCTATTATTTGTTTTACAAAAATTAAGCCAATCCTAAAACAAGAGAACTAACAATCTCCCCCTTTGGCAAATTTTGGCTAAAACAAATAATCAAAAAACACAATTTGCAGCAATTCAGAAGTTGCTGCACACAACAATAGATCTTCAGTTGAAAATGATGTCTCAACATCTTGTTAGACATCTTCTTTGCAGCACTCTGAAGAACTCAATTGCATCAGCACCAACGAACATCAGTTTCAGGATAAAAAGAAGGAAAGTCCTGAAGTTTGGTTGATGCACACGAGAAAGAAGATAGCAGAGGACAACTTGTACTCCCCCTCAATGCAGGAACATCTTCTAAACATAGAAGACCAATGGTGGAATAAGGAAACTCTCAATAACTCCTTAAGACCAAATCAACCACCGCCCTTGATAACTCAGAACACAGGTCACAACTGTGTTCATAACTCAGATCACAGGTCACAAACATATGTCACAGAAATAATAACTACTTGACATCTGTGAACATTAATAATAACCACTTGTGGAAGCAGCAACAACATCTGAATAATAACCACTTGTGGAAGCAACAACATCTGAGTTGAGCTAATTCACCTTTCTCCCCCTTTATAGTCAAAACTTGGCAAAGGAGACCTTCATAATACCAGACCCAAGCACAACTTACCCAAACTCGAATAAAAGCCATAAGAATTATGGACTCAAGGAGCTCATGGGGTTGCTTCCCCTATGGCTTCAAGCACCGAAAGTCGGTTCTGCTCAAGTTGCTGATTTCACCTACTTCAGGTCTGTAATAGAAGCCCTTCAGTATGCTACTGTAACAAGACCTGAGATATCTTTTGCAGTCAATAAAGTTTGTCAGTTTCTTTCAAATCCTCTTGAGGACCACTGGAAAGCTGTTAAGAGAATTCTCAGATACCTCCAAGGGACAGTTTCTCATGGTATACTTCTCTCACCTGCTAACCTCACTCTTCGTCTCACTGTCACAGGCCTTTGTGATGCAGACTGGGCCTCAGATCTCGACGATAGAAGGTCCACTTCTGGAGCCTGCATCTTCCTTGGTCCTAATCTTGTTACTTGGTGGGCAAAGAAGCAGACACTTGTTGCCAGATCAAGTGCTGAGGCAGAATACAGAAGTTTGACCTTAGCTATAGCAGAGATTCTCTGGCTCCAATCTCTCTTGCAGGAACTACACATCAACCATCAGACTCCCAAGATACTGTGTGACAATTTAAGTGCAGTGTGTCTAGCTCACAACCCTGTTCTGCACTCAAGGACCACACGCACATGGAACTTGACATTTTCTTTGTCAGGGAGAAAGTGATTAGCAAGAACCTGATTGTTTTCCACATTCCTGCAGTAGATCGGTGGGCTGATGTGTTAACCAAGCCACTGTCCACTAATAGATTCTTGTTTCTTAAAACCAAACTTAGAGTTGTTGACAAGCTCAAACTTGATTAACCACCCTAAGTTTGAGAGGGGAGTATTAGAGATATAAGGGTAATCTTGTAATAGACTAGCAAAAGGGAATTAGACTAGTGTCTAATTTCATTTCTATCCCTTATCCTTTCTATATAAAAGGATCTGTTATAACTGATTCAGTTGAGAAATAACAAATTCTGTTTTGCAATCTCTCTCTCTCTTCTTTGATCTCTAACATGTATAAGTATAATATGCTTTGCTGAGTGCTCTACTATATAAGTTGGTCTTTGATTAATTTTCTTGTAATTCGAGTTTTATTCAATTTGCAGGAATTGGGACTGGAGACTGACGACAAGACAGCTCTTACCAGTTGGTTTTGATTTTTTTCTTCATTTGTTTATAACAAGATGATGGATTTCTTTTATAACTTGTTTCCTGCAAAAGATTAGTGTGTATGCATGTAGGCAGGGTGATTGAAATCTTTTTTGCTGCCACACTACTAACAATTTTCACCTAACTGTTTTTTATTTTCTTCCTTTTCTCTTCTGTGTTTCTCTACAAGCATCTTTTAAAATTTATGTTATACCGTGAGTATAGGAGTGCTCTTTATACTGTACTTCTTTCTGTGTTTTAGATAATGCTTCTTGTACTTTTTTTTGTGTTTTAGTTAATCACTTTTCTAGAGTATACTTTCCAAAGAAATTTGTTTCTGTGATAATACTAATTTTAATTTATAATTCAGGTAAATTCAGGGAAAGGATTGAACCTAAACGAGAAAAATGCCCACCTCATGTCTTACAAGTTATAGATGAAGAACTCACAAAGCTACAACTGTTGGAGGCTAGTTCTAGTGAATTCAGTGTTACTCGCAACTACTTGGACTGGTTGACTGCACTGCCTTGGGGTGAATACAGGTTTGTATAAATGGAAATTCATTCTTATTACTATTGCTAGATTAATTTAAATTTATTTAAGATTTAAGTGTATGCCTCATGTAGAAGACAGCCCCCTAGGCCCTTAGCATTCATGTGATGGGACAGATGTATTTCATAGTTTGCATTTAGGAAAGCTTGCTGAACATGGTTTTTTAGCCTTTTAGGAAGGTCCTTAAAAGCTGACAGCTAAAATGCACGAGCATAATCTTTATAGGCTCTTAGATGCACCAAGTTTGCATTTCGTAAGTTACTGCATTGAAATTCACGAGTCTGAATCTGTTAATTTCCCTATCCAGTGATGAGAACTTTGATGTTACTGGTGCACAAAAGATTCTTGATGAAGACCATTATGGATTAACTGATGTGAAGGAAAGAATATTGGAATTCATCGCTGTTGGGAAATTAAGAGGGACTTCACAAGGTAAATATAATCATTTATGTAAAGTATCCCAAAGATTTACCTGGGTGTTTAGTTTGTGACGAGTACTATGTTAAACGTTGTTCTGTGTTTTAATGTCTAGCAAATACTATATTCCTACGATTTCTTGAAATAGGATAGTTCCTTTGATTAAGTAGTATTAAATCACAAGGTAAATATAATCATTTATGTAAAGTATCCCAAAGATTTACCTGGGTGTTAAGTTTGTGACGAGTACTATGTTAAATGCTGATCTGTGTTTTAATTTCTAGCAAATACTATATTCCTACGGTTTCTTGAAATAGGATAGTTCCTTTGATTAAGTAGAGTATTAAATCACCATATATCTTGATGCCCAATTTTTCTCTATTTATAAACATTTTATGGAAAAACAAGCCTGCTCTGGAGTGCGTGCTTTTAGTTGTTTTAACTGGTATAAATTTAATGTTAGATTTGAAATAACAATTTAAAATATAATGCGAATGCTTGACTTTGTTAGGCTTTGAAATGTGATGCATATTCTTTTGTCCAAAATTCAATCACTAGACACTCAATTTTATGTGTCTTACACTGATTCTAACTCAAAATGCTATAAGATATTGGCCTCCGTTAAGTCGATTCATTTACTTAAACTTCAAGCCTTTGGTGCTTGCCTATGGTCTTCGCCAAATGTCTGACATGGTTCCTGATCTTTCTTATATGCAGGAAAAATTATCTGTCTCTCTGGTCCACCAGGAGTAGGAAAAACAAGTATTGGCCGTTCAATTGCCCGTGCCTTGAACCGTAAGTTCTTCCGATTCTCTGTTGGAGGATTGGCTGATGTGGCTGAAATCAAGGTAAATAAAATCAGTGTCCTTCTCTAGGTCGAACTGATACCAGTTATATAATAATGTGTGGCGGTGTTTTGTATCATTAATGTTGAATTTTACAGGGGCATCGTCGAACATATATAGGTGCTATGCCAGGAAAGATGGTACAATGCCTTAAGAATGTGGGAACAGCCAACCCTCTTGTTTTGATTGATGAGATTGACAAAGTAAGATGTCATTAGACAGTTCAATTTATTTGTGGCTGAGTAATTTTGTTTTCTGATTTCCCTTTTGTATATATGCTCTCTTGGTTCTAATGGATATAATGCATGGATTTTAGTTTTATTAATTTTTTTACGATTCCCTATCTTAAATATTCTATTAAAAGTGCAATTAGTATTTTTGACACTGTTTTATTCAATTGGTAGTTGGGCAGAGGACATGCTGGTGATCCAGCAAGTGCTTTGCTAGAGCTCCTGGATCCTGAGCAGAATGCTAATTTTCTGGACCACTATCTTGATGTTCCCATTGATCTATCAAAGGTAAGTATTTATAATCTGGGAAGTTATGTAAGAGTCAGCATTTGTGCATGTTTTATTTGTTACATGTTTGTTGCTGATCTAAAAGGATTTATTTTATCGTTCTATAGCTATAGTTTGAATGAATAGTTTTTATTGAGTACCTTGAAGTCAAAGTTGTCACATTGACTTTTTTACCGCGGTACTAATGCCCTGGAATCACACTGCAGGTTCTTTTTGTTTGCACTGCAAATGTAGTGGAGATGATACCAAATCCCCTATTGGATAGGATGGAGGTTGTTGCTATTGCTGGGTATATTACTGACGAGAAAATGCACATTGCAAGAGATTATCTGGAGAAAACTACACGTGAAGCATGTGGAATAAAGCCTGAACAAGTAATAAACTTTTTCACCCATTTACAGGATTCCTTTTCCTGCAATGAATGACCAGCATAATGATGCCAACTTTTATTTCCTTATTTGTTTTAATTGGTTGAAAAGGTAGTTGACTACAAAAATTAATTTGCTTCAGGTGGAGGTGACTGATGCTGCTCTTCTTGCTCTAATAGAAAATTACTGCCGAGAAGCAGGAGTCAGAAACCTTCAAAAGCATATAGAGAAAATTTACCGGAAGGTATAGTTTTTTTTGCCATTACTTTCAGTTTTTAGTTACTGACACAGTGAAATATGTTATTATGTTGTGCGTGGTTGAATACAGCCATTCTGGATATATGGGTTTCAAATTTATTGACTGCAGTTTGTTCATCACTTTATCTATCTGAATTTAAATTTAGTAAATGCATCCGGTGCCCTGAAATTTTCTGTTTGGCATGACAGATAGCACTACAACTTGTGAGGCAAGGGGAAACCATTGATGCTACTCTTGAAACGGGTCCAAATACCACTCCAAAAGAGAACCCCGTGTTAATAGAGAGTAGCGATTCTGAACATACGGATGAAGACTCTAAAGACGTTGATGAGTTGCAAACAAATCCACCGGCAGATGAATCTACAGATATTGAGGTAGTATAACAGTATGAAAGCACATACTGATTCTCTCTCTTCTAAAACAGTTTTTTTTTTTTTTTTTTTTTTTTAAAATTTTAATTTGGTTCATTGAGCAAGAAAACAAAAACCTACTAATGCGAATCACTAATGGGATGCTGAGAACTTACAAGTCTTTTTCCTTAATATATACATACTTCAACGGTATGCTAGTGCCATATAGTTACATCTTTTTGGGGTTTTACCAGCTTTTCTGTGACTAGTACAAATGGCACATCTGTTTTAAACTGGCAAAATTTTATGAGGTTTTCTGTTTGAAGAGAAGACTTCAATCTACAATCTGAAATCTTTTCCGTGGTTCAGTAACCACTACACATACTGTTTTTTCTGTGAAACCTTAGACTTTTATATGGTCCATCACTACTGACTCACAAATTTGATATTTATGGATCTTAATTTTGGCAGGTTGCAAAAGAAAGAGAGGAAGATAAGACAATTGAAAGGGTTTTGGTTGATAAATCGAATTTAGATAATTATGTTGGCAAGCCTGTCTTCCATGCAGAGCGCATCTATGATCAGACACCTACTGGGGTTGTTATGGGTCTTGCCTGGACTGCAATGGGTGGTTCCACTCTGTATATAGAGACTACATTTGTTGAGGAAGGGGATGGAAAAGGAGCACTACATGTCACTGGTCAATTGGGAGATGTGATGAAAGAAAGTGCTCAAATAGCTCACACAGTTGCCAGAGCTATACTACTGGAGAAAGAACCAGAAAACCCTTTCTTTGCGAATTCAAAGTTACACCTCCATGTTCCTGCAGGGGCTACACCAAAGGATGGACCAAGTGCTGGTTGCACAATGACCACTTCTCTGCTGTCCCTTGCCTTGAAGAAGCCTGTGAAGAAGGATCTAGCAATGACTGGGGAAGTGACACTTACAGGGAAGATTCTTCCCATTGGCGGGGTATGTTGAGAAAATTGAAATATTTTTGTTCAAAATTTTTGGATATAGAAATTTTGCATCTAAAGCTGTTTCTTTTTAAAGTTATTTCTTTTAGCACAAAAGGTGCATTTTATATATGAGTTGACTACTGCTTTCAGTATCTACTCACCAACAAATAATATTTAGAATATATGAAAAATTTCAAGTCCAACCAACTGACTATTTATCTGTAGCAAGTATTTTTCGCCAGGACTTTTTGCAAATTTTGTGTCTGAAACTGTCTTTTGATGCTATGAAATTTGCAGGTTAAGGAGAAAACTATTGCTGCAAGAAGGAGTGCTGTTAAGACTATAATATTTCCTTCTGCAAACAGGAGAGATTTTGATGAGCTAGCACCTAATGTAAAAGAAGGTCTTGATGTGCATTTTGTTGATGACTACTTGCAGATCTTTGATCTGGCTTTTGGTGATGAGAAATCTACGAATACAGAGAACTAAATCACCAATGTCCTGTAGGATCTTGAGATGAAACCCGATTCTTTATTGAGCTGGGAACCGGCCTTAGTTTTCTACTATATTGATTTATTAATGCTGATGAATTTTGGAGTTTTTACTCATCTGTTCCCTTGTGTTCAGGGCGAAGTATACTTTTCTGTTTTCAGTCTCATGCATCCCAATTGTAATAACATGTATATTCATCTTCATTAAAATTTAAATTTGATCAAACACCAGTTGTTTATTTAATGTTTTTGCGAAGGTTGGGAATGATCATACTCATAATATTTGCAATAATACAAAATTATTTTCCGCATTGGAATGGTACTTGCTTCTTTGTTTGTCTTTTATTTTTATTTTAGGTCAATTAATGACTACCCTTTCATCATCATATATAATTTTGTTATGTTCAACTATGGTAGCATTCTATTGCATAGCCTAGATGTAGTAAGTAAGGTGTAGAGAAAGTAAAAGTAGATACTAGAGAAGAGGGATTAAAATTAAAAAGAAAACAAAAGTTAGATGTGTAGCAAAAGAAAAGAGATACAGAAGATACAAAGGAAACAAAAACAAGAAAAGAGAGGAAAAAGACACAAGTTTCCTGATAATTTCGTCGGGTATTGCTCATTACTAATTCTCTCAAATTCTATGGAAATCCGATATTATCTTTTCACACTGTCCGAAGATTGAGGTTGAAATTTGAACGCACCACAATTCAAACAATCTCTTTATCAGAAATTTGAACCAACCATAATTTAAACAATCTCTTCATCAAAACACATCCAATATATGAACATACCCTTTGGCAATTAAATTCTGGACTTACACTTTAGAATTCAAACATTCACAAATTTCTGCATAACCTTGTGTTAAACCCTTACACTTATGATCATAACGTAATTCATTAAAGTCTTTTAAAAATTTTCTTGCATTCTTATTTAATATTTCTGCTTTCAAACACAATTCTAATGTATTTCGACATCAAAAAGAGCAAAATCGTCAGGAATTTTAGATATTATACATGTTTATCATTGATGATCATTGAAATAATCTATTTTTTTTCTTTTGTACCATGAACACAATTCGAAAATTGTAATTCAGATCCTTGAAGTATTGGTCCGAAGACTGAATTTCATATTCTTTGAATGTTGATTGAAAATTGTTTTATTTTTTTATTGATTGTAAGTATGGTGCACCGTGATTCTGTATCAAAGGAAAGTGATTTGACATCTCCAACAAGGTGTTGTACACGTTGATGTTAGAGAGGAATTTATTAAAAAATTTAAGTTTACTTTACGTGAACATATGTTTCAACGAGTCCATACAAAAGCTGTCAAATTAGATTTCGACATTCCTACATAAAAGTCAAATTCTGGTATGTTCATAACATAAACACAATTTTGAGTTTAATTTCCTAATTTAAATCATGCGAGTATTTTCTTGCACAATTAAAATACTTTAATAGTCATTTAATTATTATATGCTAAATAAACATTCAATTTTAATATTACATTTGTAGGTAATGTTTATGTGAACTTTAAGACATTCCAATTTAGTTTATTAAATTTAAAATGTCTAGTAATTTTAGTTGAGTTGGTTGAAACAGTAAGTTACAAAAGCAACATCTATTGTGTAAATTTGATTAAATGATAATCACAAAGATATAGTGTGTAATTATTCATACGAACTATTATAATCTGTTAAAAGGAAGACAACGTTTGACCGAGTAATTGTATATTTGAGATGATAAATATATAGTAATTATTAAGTTTATTCATGTGACTGATGATTGGTGTCAAAGACATCCACTATCTGACAGAATTTATTCATAATATTTCATCATTGCGTGAGAGTACCACTTACAATTAATTCTTGTAATCAAAGATTGAGAATTAATTGTGTTTTTTGACATCTTGTCCAAATTTTATTTAATTTGCATAAAAAGAACAATATATATGTCTATATGGTTATTAGATATTCCTACTAATTTTGTTGTATGTTTTGTTGTTTTTTTTAATGGATCCAGTTGCCGTTTGGGGTGACAAAACGGACCGCCGGTCCCGTTCCATTCCACCCCGTCAAAAAAAGAGTGGGTGTGAAAATAGGCATAAAAATATAGCTTGCCCCACTAAGATCGTGGGTTGACGGGTGGCGAACTTGCCCGCCTACTTATTTATTTATTTATTTATTTATTTTTTAATAGATTAATAATTTTTTTTTATTTTTATATTTCAATTAGATTTTTCACTTATTTTTTAGAACAATTTTTTATAAAATATATTTTAAACAAATTTTACTTAAAAAATATTGCATATATTGACAAATAAATGTATAAAATAAAACCATCAAGAATAAAAATGACTAGAATTAACTAAAAAGGGACAGGCTTAAGGTGAGACAAGCTGAACGAATAAGCGCGACAAACTTTGGCGAGTGGCAGATTTTGGCGGGCGGCGGTTTTTGGTGGGCGGCGGGTCCAAAATCTCAACTCAACCCGCTATTTTTTTTGGCGGGTGGACGGGCCAGTCCGGCGGGCCATGGTCCATTGTTCCACCCCTAGTTGTCGTTGCTACCACTCTATATTTTGCTGCTTAAGTTAACTTTATCCAAGTACTGAGTATGATGAACTTTAAGTCCTAAAAAAATATGTGGGTATCATTCTTGGATGTATGAACTTAGACTTATCCCTGAAGGAAGAGCGTCTCACTACCAATGTTGAGAATCCAAATGAAACTAATATAATAAATTAAGAACGATCTAACCATATGTGTCTTATGATGATCAAAAGATCTATACCTGGAATGATTAGAGATTCTATTATTGAGAGTAAAAGTGCCAAAAGGTTCTTCGAAACCATGGAACAATTCTTTACTAAAAGTGATAAGGATGAGACAAGTAGTACCTTATCCAAAATCATTTCAATGAGTTATAATGGTAAATGGAACATTAGAGAGTACAACATGGAGATATCTAATCTCGCATCGAAACTCAAGGCACTCAAGTTAGAACTTCTTGAGGATTTGATTGTGCACTTGATTTTGATCTCTCCCTCTCTCTCTACACACTTTGGAAAATTCAAAGCGAGCTACAATACTTAGGAGAATAAATGGTCTCTCAATGAGCTTATATCTTAATGTGTGTAGGAGAAAGAGAAGGTAAAAAGATAGAAGAATAAAAGTGCTCACTTGGCTACTAGATCTCAAAATAAAAGGAAGAAGTTTGCAGGAAATTGTTCTCAAAATAAGATGGAAAAGGAACAACCGAAGGAGTCCACTTGCTTCTTTTGCAAGAAAGTTGGACACATGAAGAAGTAATGTTCACAGTACACCATATGACATGAAAAAAGATAATTTTCTCACTTTTGTTTATTCTGAAATTAATTTAATTTTTGTACTTAAGGATACTTGGTGGGTAGATTCTAGTGCTCTCACATTAGTATGTCCATGCAAGATTCTCTATGAAGTCGTACGCCAATTTACACTGAAAGATTCATCTATATGGATGATGATAATAAGGTTGTAGTAGAAGGTATATGGAATTTTAGATTATTAGTAAAGACTGATTCTCATTTGGATTTGATTGAGACTTTAAAATCTTCATTTAATTTATCAAGGGCAAGCAAACAATCAAAAGAAATTTCCATGTCGAAAGAGCTAATGATGTCTTAGAACTAATTCATATTGATATATGTGGTATTTTCCCTACAGGTTCTTGGAATGGACAATGGTATTTTATTAAGTTCATAGATAATTACCGAGGTATGACTACCTATACTTGATTCATGAGAAATTTCAATCTTTGAACATGTTCAAGTCATTCAAAGCTGAGGTCAAACTTTAACTTGGAAAGAAAATAAAGGCTCTCAAGTCTGATCATGGTGGTGAATACCATGGTCTGTATGATGGATAAGGGGAACAAAGTCTAGGGCCTTTTGCGCTTTTCCTTGATGAATGTGGAATTATTCTGTAATACATAATAATGCTCAGCATGAATGGAGTTGCAGAACAACGAAACTGAACTCTTAAGGATATGGTAAGGAGTATGATTACTCATTATTCTCTTCCAAAGTCATTTGGGGGAGAGGCACTAAGACAACCGTTTATATACTTAATAGAGTATCTAGTAAAATAATAGCTAAAATCCCTTATGAGATATGGACAAGGAAAAATCCCAACATTACGTACCTGCACATTTGGGAATGTTCAGTTGAAGTGAGACGTTATAGGCCCCATGAAGGTAAGTTGGACACAAAGACAATTAGCTGTTATTTTATTAGATATACCAAACACTCTTACAAGTACATGTTTAATAATCCCTTCACTAGAACAACTTTTGAAATGGGAAATGCTACATTCCTCGAGGATGTAGAGTTTGGAGGGAAAGGAAGCATAAAAAGAATTGTACTTCATGAAGAAATTATTTCTCCCAATGATCAAATCTTTGTGCCTATCTTTGTTTTAGAAACAAACCCTAAAATAAAAAATAATGTTATTTCTAGTATCCTTCAAGAATAAGATGATAATGAGTTTATTTCTTAAACATCACCTATAGTTCAAACTCAACAACCTTAAGTGGTTCCATTAAGAAAATCCACTAGAGAGAAGAAAAGTTAAATATAAGATGATTATTTTGTATTTATTTAGGAACATAAGGATAACATAGGTTTGACTGAGGAAGATCCTATCAACGTTAGTCTATGAGGATTCTAAACTCTCTTAAGTGGGTTGATTCCATGAAGGATGAGATGAAGTCGATGCCTGACAATGGTGTTTGGGATCTTGTCAAATTACCTGAAGGAAAGAAAATCATTGATTGTAAATGAATATTTAAAACCAAAAGGTATTTAAAGGGATGCATTTAGAGATATAAATCCCATCTTGTCGCTAAAGGATTTACTCAAAAGGAAGGCACTGGTTATAAATAGACTTTCTTTCTAATTTCTTTGAGAGACTCTCTTAGGGTCATGATAGAATTAATAGTTCGTTTTGATTTAGATTTGCATCTTATGAATGTAATTACTTCATTTCTAAATGGAAACATTGATGAGACAGTAAATATGGTGCAACCAAAAAAATTTGTGTTAGGAGACCCAAAGTTTATGGTTTGCAAACTGAAGAAATCCATCTATGAAATTAAACAAGTTTCCCATCAATGATATTACAAATTTCATCAAGTTATATCCTCATTTGATTTTGAGGCCAATCCAGTTGATAATTGTGTATACCAAAAGTTCAGTTGGAGTAAATTCATTTTCTTGGTACTATATGTAGATGATATCTTTTTGGCAAGCACAATACATGCTTATTGTACGAAACCAAGAGATTTTTCATAAAGAATTTTGAGATGAAATATATTGGGGATGCATCCTTTGTCTTAAGAATTCAAATACTTAGAGATCACTCTCAAGGTATTTTATAATTGTCGTAGAGGAGCTATATTAATACAGTTTTGGATAGATTCTCCATGAAAGATAGTGAATCAGGCGACACACTCGTTGCTAGAGGAGTCAAGCTACTCTCAAACAACATCTCACTACTAATCTTGAAAGGAAGGATATACCTAAGGTTCCATATGATTCTATTATGGAGAGTCTTATGTATACTCAAGTTTGCACCAATCCCGACTTAGCATTCATTGTATGAGTTTTTGGCAGATATCTAAACAACCCTAGTATACAGAACTGAATATCAGTAAAGTAAGTAATGTGATACTTTATTAGAATTAGATACTTCACACTCACTTAGCGGAATTTAGATAACTTGGATATCATTAGGTATTTCGATTCCAATTTTGTAGGTTGCATGGATAATAGACATTTTATATCTTACATATCTCTCTTGGCTGGAGGAGTCGTCTCCTAGAAATCTTCCAAACAAACTTTAGTTGCTTCCTCCACCATGATACCAGAGTTTGTGGCTTGCTTTGAGGCATCAAATCATGTAATTTTCCTGTAGAACTTTCTCACTGGCCCACAAATCATTAGGAGCATTAAACGGTCCTTGAAGGTTTGTTGTGACAACAGTGCAGTTGTGCTATACTCCAACAACAATAAGAATTCTACAAAGTCAAAATTTATCGATATCAATTATCTTGTTGTGAATGAAAGATTTCAGGAAAAACAAATTTTGATAGAACATATAGGGACATGCTTAATGCTAGTTGATCTAGTAACCAAAAGTTTGACACTTAAAACTTTTTATGGGCATGTTGCTCACATGGATTTTGGTTATGAGATTGCCTTAGATTAGTGGAAGTCTTTTCCTTATTTTCTATGTTCTATACTTTGGTTTTATTTTGTTACATACTTTATGTTATGTTTAATTTTCCGCATAAATAAAAACTTATGAGGTACTATTGTTATAACAATATCGAGTTTTTAATTTTTAATTTTATCCAAATACTAAAATTTGAAGTGCACCGGATGAACTTCAATTTGATTTCAATAAAGACTTCAATATGACATTGTTGAAAATATGCATGATTTAGATATGACATTGCATGAAACTTCCATGATTGTCATTAAGTACGTTGATCTGGTGGTCGTCGGGGTTCCGTCATATTATACGTTAGTGACGATAGTCGCATAGTCCGTTATTGATGTGTGGGGCAGATCAGATTCTAAAGTTGAAATCTAAAGATAAATAACATTCAGATGCATGCCTTAAGAACTCTGATATAATTATTAATATATATCATCCAAATGAGAGATTGTTGAAATATTTTATATTTTAATATTTGGTGCATACATGCAATTGAATCCAATAAATGAGAAGATCATGATAAGTTGAGACATTGTTATTAATGAAAATTCTGCCTGGGATTGGAATTCTAATGATGCAATTAACAAGCTATTGATGAGCCATGAATTTGACGAAGAAAATGATGAAGTCGATGTCAAAAAATTGCTGAAATTCTAGTCAAATTTGAAGCAGTTGCTGACATTCTCGACACAGTCAAAGTCGAAGAGGGTGTGGCTAGCACAAACCAAAGACTTCAAAGAACTAGAGTATGTCCACCAAGACTTCAAGACTATGAAGTGATTGGTGATGATGAAGTAACACCAGATAGAGAATTAGTTTATTTGCTTTACTTGCAGGTGCTGAACCAATCAACTATAATGAGACTTTAAAGAATAAACAATGGAAGTCATCTATGGTCGAAGAGTTACATGCAATCAAAAGAAACAACACATGGTAATTAGTCGAATTACCAGCACACACAAAAGCTATCAACGTAAAGTGGGTGTTCAAATTGAAACACAACGCTGATGGGTCGATAGTAAGACATAAGGCGAGATTGGTAGCTCAAGGATTTATTCAGAGAGCAAGACTCGACTACTCTAAAGTATTTGCTTCAATAGCAAGATTCGAGACTGTTCGACTAGTGGTAGTCTTAGCATGCAAGTAAGGTTAGTCGACATTTCACTTAGATGTGAAATCATCATTTTTGAATGGACCCTTAGACGAAGAGGTCTATGTCACACAACATCCTGAGTTTATGATTGAGAAGGAAACGAGTAAGGTATATAAGTTGAACAAAACGCTTTATGGCCTCAAACAAGCACCTAGGGCATGGAGCAAGAAAATCGACTCATACTTAGTCGAATTGGGATTCGTCAAATGAAAATCTGAGTATAATGTCTATGTTCAGGTTGTGGCACAAAATATAACAATTATCTGCTTATATGTCGATGACTTGCTGGTAACTAGAAATAGGTTGAAGAACTTGTCGATGTTCAAAGAGCCGATGATGAGGGAATTTAAAATGTCAGATATGTGAAAGTTGTCTTATTTTATAGGCATGAAATTTCAAATGTCTAAGCAAGAAATTATGCTACATCAAAGGAAGTATGTCAAAGAGATACTCAAGAGATTCAGGATAGATGATTTGACTCCTTCATCTTTGCCTGTTGAACCAAATTTGAAGTTGGATAAGCATGGAGAGGAATATAAAGTCGATGTAATTTTGTTTAAACAAATTGTTGAATCTTTAAGATATGTGTGCAACGATCGACCTGATATAGGTTTCACAAATGGATTAGTGAGTAAATACATGAGTGAATCAAGAGTGTCACACATGAAGGTTGCAAGAAGAATCCTGAGATACTTGAAAAGATCGATAAATTGTGAAATTCTATTTCGATGAGACTCTGGAAGCAAAAAAGCTACAATTACTTACTATTCAGATGCTGATTGGTGTGGGGATAGGGAAGACCGAAGATGTACAACTTATTATTTCTTTCAAGTCTTTGGTGCTCCAATTTTACGGTGCTCAAAAAAGTAACATGTGGTGGCATTGTCATCGTGTGAGACTGAATATATAGCAGGATCCTATGATGCATGTCAAGTAATTTAGATCAGATATGTGCTTGAAGAGATTGAGATCGAAGTGAAGAAATCTCTAGAGCTGCAAATCGATAACAAGTCAGACATAAATCTTGCAAAAAATTCAGTTTTGCGTGGAAGGAGTAAGCATATTGAAACCAGATTTCACTTCTTAATGGAAAACATAAATATATGTGAATTTGAAGTATGACATTGCTCAAGTGAAACACAGTTAACTGACATTTTCACCAAATGATTAAAGATCGACAGATTCATGAATTTGAGAAAAAAATCAGGAATAATATAGATCGACTATGATTAATGCATGTTCGACAACTTAAGATTATAGGAGGGTATGTTGAGATATTAGACATAATCCAAATTGAGTAATCCAAGTTCAAATTCAATTAGAGTTTGTTAACTTATTTAGTGTACAAATTAAATATATATAAATTTCAGTTTGTACAATTTAATTCATAATAAATTTTTATTTCTTTATTTTTTTTTTTCCGTCCATATTAAAGTGTCTCACGCACTAACACATATGAATAGACATTCATCAACAATTAAATATATGTGTGAGATGATTTTGATCAAATGACCATAAGTGGTTAATGAAGGTTCTAGTTGAATCATCGAACACATTTGCGACTTCATTCAAAACACGCACGTGCAATATTATTACTGTAGATATAGTGTGCTTTCTTTCCCATCATGACTTTGCCGACGGCTGATGATTTATGAGATTTTCTGACGTAAGAGGTACCAAATCTTTGTTCTTGTCCACGCCTACATTATCTTACTTAGTTTATTTCATTTCTTTAACTAATATTTTCTCTTATATTTCTATAGCGAGAAACATATATTTTTTAATCCTATATGAAAAATATGACGTCCAATTTAATCTTTTAGAAAAAAATATGTCGTATATTTTGACCAGGGTAAAAATAGTCATCAACTTATGGACTTAAGAAAGCTACTTAATGAGTCAGCAAGTGTTTAAGAATAATTATCTTAATAGATAGAAAGCTGTGACGCGTGGGTTAGTCTGAGTCATGCGATAGTGTGAGCACAACCTTGAAAATGACACTTGAATCATTTCATTCATTATGGTTGGAGTACAAAACTTTTCTAATTTGTTCTTAGTGTCAAAATATCTATATACAGTTAGTTATCTCAATTATTTATTAACTTGATGTTACGCTAAGATCATGCCTAATTTTGAATCTTTTGGAGGAAGATATACATATGTTCAAATATAACTGTTTAATTATATAATATACAGCTAAAAAAATACTACGTGACACATAGGATTAGGATCTCAATTTGGTTTTATTCGTATAATAATTTTTAGAAATATTTTGCTCACTTAATGATATGAATTATCAATTAAAATCATTAGTTCAGAAGAAAATTATGTTTAAGATTTAGAGTAAATCTTTAAACATACTCTTAGAGACAATATAATAAATCTAATATATAACTAAGTTGACTCATGATCCTAACGAGTCGAACTATGTATAGTTCAAATTCAATTCATTTAGTTAACGAATTTAATTTGGATCATGAACCTAGTTCAACGATTTGATTGTCGAACCAAGTTCCAAACTATTTCTAAGTTGATGCGGTTTATCGCCATCCCTAGGGACAACAAACATATCCTCTCCTCAGCCTAAGATACGATGATATCTTTAATTAATATATAATCTTAAATTTCTATATAGATTTCTTTGTCATTTCATATAATTTTTCTTATATTTAAAAAAAAAAAATTATATGCAATGTTAGTAAAAGAGATAGATCTAAATGATTATTTTAAGTTTGAAATTCGACAGTATGACTCTCATGAGCATAAACTAAATATTTTTAAAATAATAGATTTACTGTAGAATATTAGTTTCTTAATTTCTTGTAGTTAGTTTTTGATTTTTTAGTGTTAGTTTAGTTAGAAAGTAATCTTTTTATGTTTATGGATCTCCGCGAGAACTGTGGAGATTCGTGGGGAAAAAGAATACCCCGCAACGGGGATGGGTATAAATTCGAGGTGAGGATTGGGATTGAGATGTATCTCTTGCCTTATTGACATTCATGCGTAGGGTGAGTACAATTAATGTGATATTTGCTATCAATCTAGAAAATACCTTTGAGTTTCTGATATATGAATAAGTGATACATTAACCTAACTATTGAGTTAAATATTTATAGTTTCAATCCTTGCTTGAGGAATGTCAGTATTTTTGCCTTCTAACCCGCCCATGTAGAGCCAGGCCTTATAAGGAAATGTGTGGGCGACTCATCCCTTCTATATACAGGACATGAAATTAGTTAATCATCGAGACTTTGAGCTTTTTGGTTATGACTAAGAAAGTCTCATTAGTTGTTAAAACGTGTTTGGCTATTCACCCCCTATAAAGTAAAAGAGGTGGATGAATTATCCCGCGTCTGACATATGATTAACCCTGCTCCACCTCTTTTTAGTTCTCCTTATCATACTTATGAGGAGAGAGAATAATGTTGGCGATTTTGTATCACCAATGTATTTTAGTAGTAATGTGATTTCTAAAGACCGATGCAATTATGCGTTAAGTTCGGAGACGAGTTAGGGAAGTGCGGAGTGCACGCTCGTCGAGCCAATGCATAATTGAAACGGGGTTCCAAGGGGCGAAGCCCCTGGCGGGGTGCGGGGCAGCGCCCCGTTGGGGTTCCAAGGGGCGAAGCCCCTGGCGGGGTGCGGGGCAGCGCCCCGCGGGGTCCAAGGGGCGGACGTTATTCTTGGTATTAAGATTAAACGGGAGAATAAAGGGATTGTAATTACTCAATCCCATTACATTGAGAAAATACTCAAGAAGTTCAATTGTGAAAGTTGTTCTCCAGTAAGTACTCCCATGGATCCGGGAGAAAAACTCATGCCAAATACAGGTAAACCTGTGGATCAACTCGAATACTCAAGAGCTATAGGCTCTTTGATGTATGCTATGATTAGCACTAGACCGGATATTGCTTATGCGGTTGGAAAGTTGAGTAGATTTACTAGTAATCCTAGTAGACACCATTGGCATGCAATAACTAGGGTATTCAAGTACTTGAAGGGTACTATGAATTATGGATTGTCGTATATGGGATTTCCTTCGGTGTTAGAAGGTTACTCAGATGCTAGTTGGATAAACAATGCTGAAGATTCATCCTCAACAAGTGGATGGGTGTTCTTGCTTGGGGGAGGTGCCATTTCGTGGGCTTCCAAGAAGCAAACATGTATAACCAGTTCCACAATGGAATCTGAGTTTGTGGCATTAGCTGCTGCTGGTAAAGAAGCGGAATGGCTAAGGAACTTGGTATATGAGATTCCGATATGGCCTAAACCAATATCACCAATATCTATTCGTTGTGACAGTACTGCCACATTGGCTAAGGCTTATAGTCAAATATACAATGGGAAGTCTAGACATTTGGGTGTTAGACATAGTATGATTAGGGAATTAATCATGAATGGGGTGATATCTATTGATTTTGTTCGGTCGCAACAAAACTTAGCTGACCACTTGACGAAGGGGTTAGCTAGAGACTTAGTGAAGAAGTCGGTAATTGGGATGGGATTAAAGTCCATTTAAATCCGTTAGCTATGGTATACCCAATTCCCTTCTAATACAACGTTAGAAGCAAAATTCAATGTGGAAAGATCATAGTTAGGGATTGGAGCACTCGTGTTTATCTTCCCAAGGTATGTGCTCAGACCTGCAAGTAATGACTAGGTTGAAGTATATCTTCTTAATGGTTCTCTTTGAAAAATTGCAAATGCAGGTGCAAGATTAAAGGGATCACCTATGTGAGCATGAAGTTTTGCCGCTTCAGGAAGCTTGGACTTGGCTTTCTATATGCTTATTAATGGATAAGGACACATGGCTTGTAAAAGTGTCAAGAATGAATAGTAGAGTATTGTAAGAAACATATGTGTACTGTATCTTCAGATGTTCAAATGGATTGACGGGTTCAATCGTTATGACACCCCGATTTTCGAGTATTTGGAATGTGTATTTGTACTAAGATGAAAATTCAATCGTAAGACATTTTCGTTTATGCATGTGTTTAATCGTTTTACCTGTAGATTGTACCCTTGTATATAACTATATATACTGAGTTAATCAAGGATTACACTAAAATGGGGGGGATTTGTTGGCGATTTTGTATCACCAATGTATTTTAGTAGTAATGTGATTTCTAAAGGCTGATGCAATTATGCGTTAAGTTCGGAGACGAGTTAGGGAAGTGCGGAGTGCACGCTCGTCGAGCCAATGCATAATTGAATACGAATAATTGAAACGGGGTTCCAAGGGGCGAAGCCCTTGGCGGGGTGCGGGGCAGCGCCCCGTTGGGGTTCCAAGGGGCGAAGCCCCTGGCGGGGCAGCGCCCCGCGGGGTCCAAGGGGCGGAAGCCCCTGGCTGGGGTCCCGCTGCCAGGTCAGCGGGCGGGGTGCGGGGCAGCGCCCCGTGCAAAAATTTTGAATCCTTTCCCCAACGGACATAACTGTTCCCCAACGGACATAACTGTTTCCCAACGGACATAACTGTTTCCCAACGGACATATTCGTTTCGAACAAATGTGTCTCTTCGTTTCAATTACTGTTCTCCTATATAAGGAGTCGTTCGGCCTCGGTCTCGTATACAGAAAAACGCATCCTTCTCTCTATAATTACAATTCGTTTCTTTTGTCGGAAACAGAATTTCTTCGAGAATTATCCCCATAAAGATTTCGTGAACCCAGACAAGAATAGGGTCGAAATACTTTGTTCGGAAAGTGTACGAACACGATTCATCGAAGTTATCCAGGATTATCACACCCTAAATCTCTAACAAATAATGGGTCGAAACTATTGATACTTGTTGGATATGAGTTGTAATATAACAATCTACAGTCCTACAAACATGAGGTTTATAAAGGCAAAGTTGTTAAGTAAGAGACATGACAATCCACAGTCCCTCAAGCATGAGGTCTATAAGGGCAAAATGGTTAGATAAGAGACATCTGAGTCCACAACCCCTCAAGCACTATGCATGTAAGAGCGAAGTGGTTGAGGGTGATGGAATACACAAAGATGACACCATTAATATGATTAAGGTCGAGTTTGATCATATTCGTTCGATTGTTGTAAATTATTAACTTTCAAATCAAATATGATTGTGAAAACTTTTAAGTGTTACATTATTGATTGAAATAATTGAATATCTTTGGAAGGACCAATTAATCTGGGTCATCCATTGATTTTGATGCATATGATAAGAGCCTTTAATGCTTTGTCACACTAATGATGGCTATTTGGATAGAGGGGATGGCTATTAGGAAAGATATAATATTCTATTATTATAAATACTAGAGTGTTTGCATCACATTTTTATCGTTCTCTTGTTTAGCAAACATTTCACTTGGCAATCATTTCATCTTTCTACTTTCATGTTCCCGCGAAATCAATTTTACTCCTCCTCCCATTAAGCCTTATTATAGATATTTCTCTCTCCCATTTTATATATTTATCTTTTCGTACATAGATGATAATGTTCCTTAGGGATTGTGATTCTAATGGTAACATAAACAAGCCTAACACCCACGACAAGAGGTGAGAGTTATGTTAGTGTTGTATTAAGAGTTTAAGGAAAACATACAACAAAATGATTTGGATATTTATTAAAATAGAAACACTTTGGAGTTATGATATTATTTTTATTAGTATTCCTAATAATGACAAAAGTAGCAATAATGAAGTTATTTGATTGATTTATGTGCCTACAATTATGAAGACTACAACAATCTATTGATTTGATTTTGATGTTGGCAACACTTTTAAGAGAAGTATTCATCATCCTTGTTGTTAAAGGATATGTTGTTTAAAGTGATGTGCTTGAAGATTAATTAAGTTATGGTGCTTGATATGTTGATCAAGTGACGGGGCTTGATATGTTGACCAAGTGATGATGCTTGATAAACTGCTAATCAAGTGATGGTACTTGATAAGTGGATCAAGTGATGGTAATTGATATGTTATTGATCAAGTGATGGTGCTCGATAAGTGGATCAAGTGGTGTAATTGATATGTTATTGATCAAGTGATGGTACTTGACATATTGTGGATCAAGTGACAGTGCTAGATATGTTTACCAAATGATGGTGCTTGAAGATCTAGATGTGTTGATCAAGATGAAGCCTGAAGATCATCTGATACAATGATCAATTGGATGTGATTGTTTATCAAGTTGTGTTGATCAATTTATGGTTATCAAAATTGATATGATAGGACATCAAGTTATACATGCTTATCTATGAAGACAACACCTTATGTCGAATGGTTTTAATGAAGTCGACGAAGATCTCAGATCAAGCATTTGTATGATAATGGAGATTGTTATGAAGATTATATCAAGCCTCATCATAAGAAGATTCAAGGTTCTAGAATAAATTCTAATGTGGAAAGAAACTTGAAGCTTTAAAGTTGTGAAAAAGAAAAAAGTGTGAAAACTCGCTAGTCTGTGTCGAGTGGTTAGTGTCTGTAAAGGTATAAGACAAAATCTAAATTTTACTAAGGAAAAATCACACACACATACAAACACACACTTAAACCTCTTGATAACCCTCTCTTGATTTTATAAAATCACCTAAAAATGTTTTAAAATTTTAACCAATTGATTAAGGAACTGTCTGATTAGTTAAAAGCATATTTTGCAAAGTAATAATCTATTAAGCCTTAGGAGAAGTCGATTATTTCATTTTTTAATACTTTAAATTTATTGGAAAGGTACCTTAAATGATTGGAAATCTAAAAGCTCCATTTTATGGTAGCATAATCGATTATGCCTTTGAAATAGTCGATTATGAGGCTTAGTTAGCCGTTGATTATTTCCAAATTTATACCATGATTTCTCCTATAAATAGAAATATTATCTATGATTTCAAATCATCTTGAGAACGTGTTTTGATCCCTCTTACTCACCGCCCACTCTTTTTCTACAAATATCTTATTTCTCACTTTACTTTTGTTTTAGTTGATTATGTGTTACTTCCTTCGCATGTTTTCAAGTTAGATAATATCAAATATTCTTCAGAAATAGATCTAAATAACCCTTAATTGAAGATTTCACCAAATATAAAAAACACTAAAGACATATCTATTATTCCTTAGACATAATCGATTGCAAGATTCATTTTGGAAATATTTTTCTATCATCTTGTTTCTTGAGCAAATTACCAATAAATTCATGGATTTATCACGAAAATAAGCCTAGAAACAACATTGTAGAAATGTATGATCTAATTCATTCTTTTGAACCTCTTTTCTTGTTTCATTCTCTTTGTTCTTTTTTTAGCCTCTACTTTGCGCCATTATCATCATCATGGTACCCAAGAGATTAAAAATCACCACACCAACCTACCTCTCAGATGACTTCTCATCTCAAGAACAAGAAATAAGATTCGTCCAAGAGTTTGCAAATATGTGTATCCTACTCATTCATTCCTTGGATACAAGTGTGTGTCAAGTTTGTGAGCTCTTAAAGAATTTTGAAGAATCAATTCTAAAGAGTTTTATCAACAATTTTCCAAGAAACGTGTATCCATCCTTGGTAAAGATGTTCTACTCCATTCTCTACTACATAGATGTGATAATCTCTTTTGAGGTTAGAAAACACAATATATCCATGCCAATGGAAGAGTTTGTTGAAGTTCTGAATCTACCCCGCACCAGACCTCTCTTTAAACTAGATGAACCATAGGAAGGTAACAATCACAACTATGATATTTCCACCTCATCCTTTTTTGTTAAATCCAAAATCAAGTATTTCTTCTTCGTTATCGTAGGACCCATACGCCTAGATATTCATCTCAAACCATATTATTTTTCCAAAAAAGAGAAACTTTAGTATAACCAAATTAAACATTCCCACAATATGGTTACTTACTAATAAAGTTGAGATAAATTGGGAAAGTGCAGTGATCCATCACATGTTAGGAAGTAAAAACAAAGGATTATGTTTACCATATAGTCTTGTTTATAAATAAAAGTGAACAGAATCCCTATATATAAATGAAGAAAGAAGGTACAAAAATGAGGGGGGCAAAAAAACCTAACCTCAAACCTAATGAATTCTATAATTCGGCAAACCAGAGTTGTTTATAATAAAGTGCTCCAAAACCTCCGGGTGAACCTCATTCCACCAAGTAAGAGAATTAACCGTAAAACTTAAATTAGCTGAAACATCTGCACAATGATTACCTTCCCTAAAAATATGCGAAGCAAAAAAATTGAAATGATTCAACTTTGACAAACAAAGATCCACCTACTTCTAAGACACCAAGGAACCACAAAAAAGTTAGAAAATGCAGAAACCACCAAAGGTGAATCTGATTCTAACAACAAATTGGACCAATTCCTATCGATGGAAGATTCCATGGCAAAAATAACCCCCATAATTTCTGCATAGAGCTCATTTTCTGACCCCAAAGGATAAACAAAACTGCACATATGCTCACCGAACTGATCACAAAAAATTCTGCCGCATGCGGCCAACATAGGCAGACCAGCAGAGGCCCCATCAATATTAACCTTAATCCAACCATGAAAAAGAGGCGTCCATAAGACTTCTAAAGCAATTCTATGACGAGGCAGTTGCAAAAAAACCTTGAACTTATTAAGTGTTGTACCCCAATTTTTGACCCTAAGATCCCTCTATCACATCATATTAATTTAATCCCAACAAAATCACACACTAAGGTTTGGTTCTTCTCCCTATCTTTAGCTTTGCTATATAGAGAATCACCAAGCACCTTGACTTGTATTTTGTGATCATCTATGTTTTTATTATCCTTTAACTAATGAATACAATAAGTGTTTGCCCCCAATTGATGACGATGGTAGGAGAAAGCACAACAAATTCCATCAAGATTGATCTATAGATTCATGAGCTCATTTCTATGCTTTCCTCAACAAAGCTTCATTTAGACTTAAGCCTCAAAATTGAAGATACTTTGAAGAAATATCATAACAAAGTCTATTATGATTCATCATACTTTAAGTTGTCAAAGATGGTTCAAAGGTGCAAAGATTGATTGAAGAAGTTTGACTCAAATGGGAAAATCCTTGACTAATTAATCACAAGTGCACATATCCTTCAATTCTCAAGATTTTAAAGTGGTTTTGGTTTCTATGGTTTCTCCTTATCATCCTCAACAACTCATATTCATATAACAAAAGTATTTGTCTAAGGAGATGGGTCAAAATTGCAAAGGTTTCCCAAGGAATTTTCTTACTCTAGGAGCTAGGGTTTTAAACCTCAAAGGGGTATACCTTACTCATATTTTGGTATTTTTTGAGTGATTCCAAAGATATGCTTCTATTCAAACGATTATTAATAGATCACTTCAAAAGTTTCAAGGAAATGTTGTATGGAAGAAACTTGATGATGAAAAATTACAAGTCCTCTAGATGAACCCTCAAATTCCATTAGGTGATTTAAAGTGATCATAACTTGGTCAATTTTTATCACCTTGGACCAAATATTTTTCCATAATGATCTTAAAGATGTAAACTTCAACCCATCTTTTAAGTGCAAAGTGTAAAAATGGATGGAAGATGCCCTAAGGATGCAAAGGATTATAGGTCATTTCAGGAATTTTTGCCAACTTCAACAAGTCATAACTTTCTCAATTTTTGGAAATTTTGAATGTTTTAAGTCTCAAATGTCATTTAAGAGATTTAATTTATGCCATATTTTTTGGTCAAGATCAAATTTCAAGAGTAAGACCATGTTTGGATGCAAGACATTACAAGTCATTTTTGAAGAAAAACTTAGAAATTTTCTAAGTCTAGAAAGTCAACCTATTTTTCTCAACTTTGACTCATTGAAACTTTCATCTCAAGCATCCGTTTGATCCCATTCTTTGCACATTGTAAATCTTGTAATCTCATGTTTCTAAAGCTTCAAGAATTATGCTCTAAGACCCCTTGAGTTGAGAATGCCATTGTTTTGAAGTTGGTAACTTGAAACTGAATTTCTCACTAAATCAGAATTATGAAATCCATAATGTGGCTTCTAATCATAAGATTTGTGCGCACTTTTAATTTAAATTTTATTAACAAACTTTCCAGAAGTGTTTAGCACCTCAAAACGCAAAGGTTGGATGAGTTTTGATGAAAATAAAGTCACACTTTACTCGTGTTCAACCTCCACTCAATTTACCTCCAAAATTCTTTTTTTTCTCCAATTTTCATTTCCACTTGTTTTCCTATAAATAGAGAACCTTATTCCATTCATTTCCTCAATCTTTGATAGCCAAACACACCCTGTCAAAACCTCACACGAACTTCAAATTTTTGAAATCAGTTTCTGAGATTTAAAATTTTTTCTCCAAAATTCTTTACACATTCATCATCCTCTATGATCATACAAGCTTTCCAACATTTAAACCAAGAAGACCAAGCCATAAATCAAGTTACAGAAGTCCATTTTCAGAGCTTCATTCTTAAACTTCGAACAAGTAGAATTCTCCACCATTTGGATGCAAACGAAGCACTAACTTACTCTCCCCCTCCTTCTGATTCTTATGCTTCTTACAATTTTTAAATTCATTGAGAATTGAGAGAGAAATCTCAACTGAAAGGTGCTCGCTATTTTCTGAGTTTTTGATCCATATCTCTTTGCACACTTTACATAAATTTGGCGCGATGATGGGGTTAAGATCGTCTTGAAGAGACGAATCCAATGATACTAGTCTGAGATTCTAATTTTTCCATTTGAAGAAACTCACGAAATCTCCATTGTAGGGCGTCTGGAGGTTGAAGACGATGACATGTCTCGTCTCAACCAATGATAGCACGCCAATTGTTTTATTCTGATTCATTGGCTATTTTCTGATCCAGTGTATTTTCAATTAAGGTCCATATCAAGCACAACACGTCTGGTCCACTTGATCAACTTACTAACGCATTTTGACTATGACCTGATGGTCCATATTTTTTTAGTTTTATTTTTATATTCTAATTTTATATTTTAATTGTTTTAAATTTCAAAAATTGACAACTCTTTTAATTTTTATCCAAAAATTATGAAAAAACATATAAAAATACTTTGAATTATTTCTGACTTTATGAATATTTTTTCATATTTTTATTTTGAGGTTTGATAATTTTCATAAGTTTTGCTTTGTTTTCTTTACTTTAATTGTTTTAAAAATACTTTCTGACATTTTTAAATTCTAAAATTTTTAAAAAAAATCATTTTCATCATTTCTGACCTTCTGAATTTTTTGTGGAATTTTATCTTATTTTTTACTATTTTAAATCTTTTTTCCTTTATTTGATCAATTTAAATTACTTTAAAAATAGTTCCTGACTTTAAAAAATTACCAAAAATTTCATAAAAATATTTGAGTTCATTTCTGATTTTTTATATGGTCTCATTTAATTTTTCTTGAGTGTTTTAAATATAATTGCTATTTTCCCTTATTTCCAAATTTAAAAATCATTTAAAACTTTTTTTCTTTTATTTTTAATATTATTTTATTTTTTGTATATATTCTGGCTGATCTTGGACTATAAAATTTTGATCATGAACTTTATTAACATCATTTGGTCCATGGTGTTGAGTCTAACTCCATAAAAATGGATGAATGATTTTAATAATAGTTTGATTAAATTTTTGGTTCAAATGTGGTTTACTTTTTACGTTATTTCTTCTTCATCTCATCTCTCTCGATTGTACTAAACGTTATTGGAGCATGATTTCCATATCATGTCTCAAAGCATATGGTACATAGATTGCTGTTAGGAGGCTTTGGTCCTACCAATCCTCTAATGAATCTTCATCAATTTTGGTCAAAGTGGATCACTTAAACATAATTAATCATTTAATTTTGTCTTAAGAATTCTTAATTGGATGATATACTTGAAAAAAAGCAAATGCAACTTGTTGTTGAGAGACTTTGGTTCTACCAATCCTCTAATGAGTTCCAAATGTAAGTTTCAAGATGGTCATTTAACTAACCACTAATTTCTAACAATTGACTTTATTTTATGCTTTTACTTTATGCCTTTACTTTAAGCATATTTATTTTTAGCATTTACATTTCATGCTATTTTCATCTTTGCTCACTTGAGCATTTACTTTTATGTCATTGTTATTTTTGCTCATTGAGCTTTTCATTTCTTTTTTATTTTTGAAGATACTTAATAATCAAATTGAACCCTAAAAACTTTAATATTATTTGGACTACTTGGTTACTATCCTTAGTGTGTGTTGTACCCCAAAATTTGCCCTCTCATTTCTCAAAAGATCATCCTGGACTCTCAGGTTTGCTTCTATCAAGTTTCAAGTCTTGAATTACAACTTTTCAAGAAAATCATCCACAAGGGAAAATGGTCAAAAGCACACTGAAAAGTCAAACTTTTACTTTTAGATCAAATCAAGTTTCAACAACTATATTTCTTCAAGACATGAAATTGGTTCATCAAAAAATCAGAAGTCAGAAATTACTTTGAAAAAATTAAATTTCTAAACATTTAGAAAATTTTCTAAGTGTTAAGAGAATATGATACTTCAGAACTTCTGAGCCAGCCTCCACACAAGTGCAGTCAGAAGTTGCAAACATGATTCAGAACATAGTTCTTCAATCAGAATGTGACTCTTTAGCATATGCTTCAAACAGAGTATCACCCTTCGAGTTTCACTCTGGTCTTCTTCGATCAGAACATCACAAAGCCCCAAAACCTTGTTTGAACAGCCTGCTGCACTTCTATAGCACAGTCCTGCAACCAGCTGCCACAACACTCCAAATTGTTGTTGACCTAGTCCACGCCTGCATTTTTCTCAAACCCTATATTTGCACCAAATTAGTATACGAAAATTGTGATTAAAAAGCAATAAAATAGTATACCAAAAAGGTTTGAATCCCATTTGTTTTCCCCTCCAAAACCACAACAAACCCATCTATAAATAATTTGCTCCACCACACGTTCAAGGGGCTGGCTTTTGGAGAGAGAAAATCATAAAAAGAGAGAAAAGAAAACTATGAAACCTTCGTAAAAATCCAGAATTCCCAAACAGAAAACCAAAACTTTTGTTCTTCCATGTGAGTCAAAGAACTTGGCATATTCTCTTCCGTTGCTCTTGCTGATTCCAAAACATCCGAAGGCAGCAGTTCAAGTTCCAAGCCCACGCTCTAGGTTCAAGGTAAGTCTTTTTAACTTTGCATCTTTCCATTCAGAACATCATTAAAATATGTAAATATCACAGTATTAATGTTGTCCATATCATTGCATAAGTAGGAAAACTGTGGATCAGAACTTCTTGATTAGGGCTAGGCTCAGATTAGGGATTTGAACTTCTATAAATTGTTGTGCTTTTATCTTTCTGACCTGATGTTTGTTAAATATTGAATAAATTGCTGATGTGCTGATTAATATGAGGAAGGAGTTGAAATGTGGCACAAACCCCTGTTTTTTCACTCACTGTTTTAGCATAGCACAGAACTTCTGAGTTCTCCCTACACGTTAAACACACAAAACTTCTAGGCTTTCTTACTGTTTTAACACACAAAACTTCTAGGCTTTCTTACTGTTTTAACATACAGAACTTATGATGCTCACTCACTGTTTTAGCACAACACAGAACTTCTGATTTCTCCCTACACGTTAAACACACAAAACTTCTAGGCTTTCTTACTGTTAAGCACACTGAACTTCTGATGCTTTCACTCGCTGCTTTAACACTCAGAATTTCTGATTTTCACACGCTGACAACACATTGAATTTCTGATGTTCACTCACTATTTTAGCACAACACAAAACTTCTAACTTTTGGCTCACTGTTTGAATACCACCCAGAACCTCTGTTTCCTTTCCCTCTAACGTTTCTTACAGGACCTTAGAGTGTATCAATCCAGAACTTCTGATTCCACTGACGTTTCTTTCTGAGTCACAACGCGCCTGGCTTCAGAACTTCTGATCCTTGTTGTTTTGCTTGCAGCAGCACACTGTTTCTATCTTTCATTTATTTTACTTTTATCATTTTCAATATTAATACTCTTTTTATCAATATAAAAAAGATATGAAAATATTTTATTTTTACTAACTAATTTATTTCCTCTTTTTAAATCCATTAAGACAAAAAAATCATTTTCTAAACAAAGTACTTTTTATTTCTTACGTTGTACATTTTAATATGGTTGTAATAGTTAAATAGGATTTAAATTCTTGCAAACCCCCATTTGTGAAATATGTACCCCCATCCCTAAAATATTGTAATAGCGTAGGACTTTTATATTTCGACAATTTAACGCTTTTCCAAATATAAAATGCTAGTAATTAGGATGTGTATGGCAAAATATGAAATCAACAAATAGATAACCCTAATCAAGACTAAAATGTATGCAATCAAACACACTTGCACACTAGCACCCTTAGGGTAATCCCACCTTGTGGCCTATCGGAAAAATAGTCATGTCCCTCGAGCATGGGCATTTTAGCAAAAGACCCTCGATAAAAGATCGTAGTCCCTCGATGACCCTCGATGTTGCCTTCGGTAAACGATCTAGTCCCTAAAACAACATTACTAAAGCGTCCCATAGGTTGCCTTCTATTATTATACAAACGTCTGACGCTCGTCCCTTCACATCCAACGATGAGGCTTCTTACCAAATCAATGGTAAGATAGCAACATCTAAAGGAGGAGGAAAAGAACATCTAAGACCTTTTGAGTAGGTAGATTCACTCCTAGTTGCTCGCTAGCTCACAACAAAAACATTTTATACACCAACACTCTCATTTTGAAACATTTTAAAAAGACAACACTTTGTACGCGTTCTTATAGAGACGAGAACCATTACAAAGACGTTTTTTTTTCAATATACTTTCAAAAACTCACAACAGAAAAGCATAACTTTCGAACAAAGCAAGTGATCTAGCAAGCAACTAAGAGCCCATAGAAAACCATGGATAAAAGGGGTGGTAACACCTTCCCTTTTCATAATCTAACCCCCGAACTCAAGAAAACATATCTCAAGGTCTTTCCTGTGCTTTTTCACCTTTCCTTTTTTTTTTTGGATAAAAGAAAATTCGGTGGTGACTCTTGCTATCCGTAACATTTGCGATCAAACGCAAAATAAAAAGTCAGTTCTCCCACCGTATCACAATGTGATACGGTGGGAGAACTGACTTGGATGTTTTGCATTTTATCGCAAATGTTGGGGTTAGCAAGAGTCGTCACCGACTTTTCTTTTATCCAAAAAGAAAGGATGAAAAGAACAGGAAAGACCTTTGAGATTATTTCTTGAGTTCGGGGGGTAGATTATGAAAAGGGAAGGTGTTAGCACCCTTTTCATTTATAGTTATCTATGGGCTCTTAGTTGCTTTCTAGATCACTTGCTTTTTGTTTGAAAATGTGCTTTGTGTGGTTTTTGAAAGTATTTTGAAAAGGCGCCTTCATTTAGGAAAACTTTGTAATAGTTCTCGTTTGTAAGAACATATACAAAGTGTTGGTCTTTTGAAAATGTTTCATGTTTGGAAAATATTTTGAAAGTGTTTGTTTTTGAAAATAAGAAAGGATATTTAATTTGCACTTGAGCAAGTAACTATGAACAATCTACCTACTCAAAAGTCTTAGTTCATTTCTTCCTTTCCATTGATATTGCTATCTCACCATTGATTGGTAAGAAGCCTTATCTTTGGATGTAAAAGGACAAGCGTGGATCATCGTATAGCCATGTGTAACGGTGAAAATCGGAGATCGAGCTATTAATTAACTTGACTCGCAAAAGCAAGAGTCGCCACCGCGCTTTATTATTTTCAAGGGGAAAGGGAAAAGAGCGAAATAAAACCCTAAAACATGCAATGTAAAATAATACTTAAAAGTAATGAAAATACAATGCGATTTTGAAAGAGGTCTTGAGTTCGGGGATTGGTTATACAATGGGAAGGTATTATCACCCAATGTATCTATAGTATCCTATAGAAACCTTTTGAAATATCTATTTTTTGGTTTAAAATTGTTTGTTATATACAAGGGTGTATTTATCTACAACTATGTTGGCTTAAGGGAAAAAAATGAGTTTTTATTATTGCGTTCGTGAGGGTTTCGCGACCCTTTGCCTACATATCCAATGAAGGAATCAAAACACCGTAGTTCCTCTAGAAAAAGGTTGATTTGTTTGTGTTTTTTAGTGGGCGAAGTTAACGCACACATTCTAGCAATAGGCACGGCCGATATCGCGGTAGAACAGAGATAACATACCCTTGGGGGGAGTTTTGATTTGTTGAGTGTTTTGCGGATTTTAAGATATATTCAAGTAAGGATTAAAGAGTGTTTTTTTTTGGATTTTTTGGTTTGTTTACTTGTTGATTTTATCTTGCCATACACCTAATTACTAGCATTTGTACAAAGTAAATAAAAATGCAGAAAGATAAAAACCTACGCTATTTCAAACATATCAAAAGGCATAAAAAATATGAAGGAAAAAAAATAAGACAAAAGTAAGAAAAGTAAGTGTCTTTTGACCCAGGCAGTAGCACACTTCGACTGGCATTTTGTTGGCCTCCTTCGATTGGGGCTAGCACCAGTGAGGTCACGTCTTTCGATTGGGCCTTGGCAAGGGCGAAGTCCTGTCCTTCGATTGGGCAAAGGCAGCAACAAGTTGTATCCTTCGACTGGGGCTGGCACCAGTGAGGTTCTGTCCTTCGATTGGCCTGGAAGTCAGTGTATGGCGAAGTCTTTTGATTCTGCCTTGTTGCCTTCTTCGACTGGAGGTTGAAAGCAGTGAAGGAATGTCTTTCAATTGGACATGGTTTGCCTCCTGGTTGTCTCTTTCATTCGACCTGGAGAAAGGGGGTAGAAGCCAGAAGCTTCGTTTCCTATTTCCTGTTTCCTGTTTCTTTCATTTAAAACATTAAATGGCAACATGGCCCGAGGCCATGCTAGTATTTGTTTGGTAAACAGTTTAACAATTAAAGCAAATTCAGGCAAACAGAAAGCAAAAACGAAAGAGCTCAGTTCTAAAAAAAATGTTGAAAAAGGTGGAATCAGAGGAACAACAGTACGTACATGTTTGAAACGAACAAAAGTATTATTTACATGTTATGCCATGAAACAAAAAGTTCAAGGGTAAGAGTGACTTACCTTGCTTCTGGCATTGAATGGATGTGGGACCTTGAGTGGTGGCCCTGGATGCTGGATTCGAAAGGGGGGTCACAGGCTGTGCTGGGAGCGCTGGATTTAAAGGAAGGAAAGAAACAAGTCTTATGTTTCTTTCCAAACTGGAATCGAAGAGTAGCCACAGGGGGCTTGCTTTCTGAGTTTGAACAAAACAACTATGTGTGGGGTGTTCTTCAGAATCGAAGGAGACTGAAGTGTGTGGGATTCTGGGTTTTTTTGATTTCTCAAGTGTTGATGAACTTTGAGAATTTTATTGTGTTTGAGAAAATTTGGAGGATTCGTCCTCTTGGTCCAAAGATCCTCTTGAAAATATGTGTTGGAGCCTCTTTATTTATAGGCGGGCTTTGATATGGTTTTGGGGGGAAATCAAATAATATTTGAATTATTTGGGTATACTGCCCCCTTGTTTTCTTCAATGCAGTTCTTGTGCACTCCGTTTTTGTGCAAGTACAAGACTGAGACAATGCAGGCTTTTCAGTATTTTGGAGCTTAGTGGCAGGTTGGTGCAGGACTGCTGCATAGCAGCACAGCTGGCTTGAGTTTGGCAGTATATGGGACTTTAGTCAACAAACTCTTTGAATAGTTCCCCCTTTCGTTTTGATCACTTCGACCAGCTTCATGATTACACAAAAATGTTCGTTTCCAAACAATGTGTGCTCTAAGTACGTTGCTTCGAAGGGTTTAGTGGTCCAACTTGTGAATCGAAGGAGGCCACCTTGAAGTAAATCACATGTCCAGCTTGTGGATCAAAGGGGGTTACTTCGAAGGAAACTACATGGCCAAATCGAAGCTTGTGACTGAAGGGAGATTGTGTTGCCTAATCGAAGCTTGTGACTGAAGGAAGCAATGTTGCCCAATCGAAAGCCCGTGTTCGAAGGAAGCAATGTTGCCCAATCGAAGTATGTGGATCGAAACAAACATATTGCCCAATCGAAAGTCCGTGTTCAAAGGAAACAATGTTGCCCAATCGAAACATGTTTGCAGGCAGTAAATTTGTCCAGATTCGAAAGAGGCTTGCAGGCAGCAGACTTGTCCAGTCGAAGCAGGCTGAATCGAAGGAGACCTGTCAGCACATGAAATCAAACAAAAAACACACATTTCGTGCTTGATTAGAAGTTAGTGATACATAGGCTAAGAATGTTCAAAACACTTGACAATTTCTGCATAATTAATGCTCGAAGGTGAGAGGTTAAAACCAACTGTATTTAGTGACCTTGACTTTTTGTATAAAAATGCAAAAATAAAAATGGGATCTTAGGTCAAAAATTGGGGTACAACAGCTGCCCCTATTTAAGTTTCTTCTATCTGGAGATATGAAGATTGGGATCTTCATTTCGACGAGATTGAAGGGACTTAAATATAGAATACACAATTTTTGGCCTTAAGATACCACAATTATGTTCATGATATGATATGAGTGCAATGCTCTGAATTTTATGGGGAATGACGCCTTATGAGACAAACTACTGCTGGAGAAATCAAGCACAGTAATCACATAGGGGAAGAGATTATAACCCAACTGGGGAAACAAGAGTCATAGGCTTCAAATGAGCGACTCTTGAATGATTTACATCAGTGTTGAGACTGGAAAAGAAATGATTGACATCATCACTAAGGCTGGAAGATGATGATTGACATCCGCACTAAGACTGGCAAATGATTGTCATCAGTACTGAGACTGGAGATAAACATCTCTGCCTTCTAAATTATACCAAGAACGGTAACACATTCCTTCCTTAACCAAGACATCGCTTGAAAAGGATAAAATACAAACTTCCCCACGAGACTTTTCCGAAGGGATGCCATTTGCTGAGTAGATATTATTGTTGGGGATACACAAGCTGCTCAAATAATAGGCCGACACTTGCTATCTTTCAAAGGTGTCAATAACATACAAGTTGCTCATGAAGAGACCGCCGCTTGCTGTTTTCAAAGGTGACAATAACATACAAGTTTCTCATGAAGAGACCGCCGCTTGCTGTTTTGTTGAAGATATAAATAACGTACAAGTTGCTTATGAAGAGACCGCCGCTTTTCGTTTTCAAAGGTGACAATAACATACAAGTTGCTCATGAAGAGACCGCCGCTTGCTGTTTTCAAAGGTGACAATAACATACAAGTTGCTCATGAAGATACCACCGTTTGCTGTTTTGTTGAAGATATAAATAACGTACAAGTTGCTTATGAAGAGACCGCCGCTTGTCGTTTTCAAAGGTATCAATAACATACAAGTTGCTCATGAAGAGACCGCGGCTTATTGTTTTGAAAGGTGAAAGTAACACACAAGTTGCTCATGAAGAGACCGCTGCTTGCTGTTTTCAAAGGTGACAATAACATACAAGTTGCTCATGAAGAGACCGCCGCTTGCTGTTTTGTTGAAGATATAAATAACGTACAAGTTGCTCATGAAGAGACCGCCGCTTGTCGTTTTCAAAGGTATCAATAACATACAAGTTGCTCATGAAGAGACCGCCGCTTGTTGTTTTGAAAGGTGAAAGTAACACACAAGTTTCTCATGAAGAGACCGCCGCTTGCTGTTTTCAAAGGTATCAATAACCCACAAGCTTCCCGTAAAGAGACCGCCACTTGCTGTCTTCAAAGAATATTAAAGCACACAAGCTGCTCATGAAGAGTACGCCACTTGTTGCTTTCAAAGATACCAATAACCCACAAGCTGCTCATAAAGAGACCGCCACTTGCTGTCTTCAAAGAATATTAAAGCAGACAAGCTGCTCATGAAGAGTCCGCCACTTGTTGCTTTCAAAGATACCAATAACCCACAAACTGCTCATAAAGAGACCGCCACTTGCTATCTTCAAAGAATATTAAAGCACACAAGCTGCTCATGAAGAGTCCGCCACTTGTTGCTTTCAAAGATACCAATAACCCACAAGCTGCTCATAAAGAGACTGCCACTTGCTGTCTTCAAAGAATATTAAAGCACACAAGCTGCTCATGAAGAGTCCGCCACTTGTTGCTTTCAAAGATACCAATAACCCACAAGCTGCTCATAAAGAGACCGCCACTTGCTGTCTTCAAAGAATATTAAAGCACACAAGCTACTCATGAAGAGTCCGCCACTTGTTGCTTTCAAAGATATAAATAACACACCATGAAGATGTTGCTGGAGGTGAGAATCAATAACTTCATCGGGGATGGACAAACTGCTCATGAAGAGACCGCCATTTGTCATAACATAAAGAAATTCAGAAATAATCAAACTGCTCAAATAAAGAGTCAGTCGCTTGTTGTCACGTCGATATTCCAGAAGAAGGTTATGATAACACTACCAGGGAATAAAGTTCATCTTCAATGGGGAACCATGAATAAATCCTTCCTGAGGAGACCAAGTATTTAAATTGCAAAATAAATGAACTCTTCATCTAGGTTTCACAGCCTAGAGAGATCCACAGGGTATCATTCACAAGAGACAAAGCTCAATCCAGGAATAAACTAGAGAGAAAACAGTCAAACAAGACTCCACCCAATGAGGAAACAACTCAAATGGGGATTTATCCTATACAAAGATGGAAAAGGAAAGCTAAAGCAAGATTCTTCCATGAGAGTTAACTCAGTGGGGAATTAGAAAGGAGGCGCACTTTCTGCTTAAGTTGACACTCTATTTGGAAAGAGGAAATATGATAACCAAAGTATACAGATCAAGAACATCAACAAATATCAATGTGTGTGCATGATGCAGGTGTGAATGAATAAATGAATGTCATGTATATGCTGACAAAACAGATATAGGAGATAGACAAGAGATGATAAGACATCACAGCACAACCCGACACTCAGCTAATCTCAACAAGATGGTAACATTACTGGAGATAAAACAAAAGCCATCATTGGAGAAAAGTCCTTTTACAAGGCTTGAATATCTCTGGAGAGGAAGATATTTTCAAGTAGAACACCCAAAGTCCAGTCTTCTATCGCAAACAATCTATTGAAAGGATAACAACACAAACAATGCTTCAGCCTGAAGAAGTCTTGCTTAGCTGGAGATACTAGGAACACCACCCTCTGATAATGTGTGCAAAACATATTACATAGCTTAACAAATCTGGATTGCCCCTGGGACTAATTTTGGATGCCCCAAGTTTACTGCTGATGAGCTGCATGTTGCATGGCAATTCTTGCGAATAACTTCACTTCTAAAATGCCCCAAGCTATATGGTTGATGAGGAGAAATCGTATCAAGAGGATTTTACAAAATACCTGGCATTCACCATGCTCTGGTGTCTTCAAACTCTTAGAGAGATTCATCAAATCTTGACGTGATTGCCCCGGATTGACTGTAGTTGGCACAACAAAGTCTTCAAATTTTGCCCCGAAAGAGTAAACAAGTTGGGAAAGCATTAACTAGGAGAAGCAACATGTTCGTGCTTAAGGTCTTCATGTGACATGCCTCTGGATATGATTTTTTGAAATGATTCGCCAATTTCTCAACATAGTTTCAGGCCTTAAAAGAATAAACTCATCGTGAGTGCTTATGTGAGCCTCCTTGATATCAAACAAATGTTTTGCAGTTAGAAAAAGTTTATTATGAGAATGAAAATTCTAATGCAACAGTTATGTAAGTCTTGAAGATTTTGAAAAGATATCGCACAAATCTTGCGAGTTAGAGCACCATTTATTTTTGTATAGGAAAAACATATGATACTAACATAACTATTTAACAAACATTCATGGGAGTCAGGAACACTATCTCATTGAAGTATGCTTTCAAAATAAACTTGCTTCAATTAGGACTTTTGAAGGTTGTAACGTGGCCTGGTTCATGGTTTTTAGAAAAAAGATTTTTAAGGCTCAAAATTTATAGGTGCCCGCCCATTCTTCATGATGTTCTCCAACCCTATGTTCAGTTAACTCAATATGAGTGTTCATCTCTCAAAAGGATTGTGTGACGGTTAAGGAAACGACGAGGCTTTCGGAGTAGAAACCACCCTCATGTCTTCGTGTTTGTAGTCACCAATTTGTTCTTTGCTGAGGACTTTTCTTTGTAGTCCTTTCTTTGCAATTTTATTTTCCCTAACTTTTGCCTGGACTGATTCTTTTGAATTGATAGTCCAGTGGGATGCCTTAATTTTTGCCAAAGCCGCACGTTTTCAAGTTTTTCGACTTAGCAGGCTTTTTTTTTTTTGGACTTTTGAACAAAATGTGTGACATTAGCTTGTCTTTAATTGTTAAGAGGATTATGACTGCCTCGTTTCTTGATGAATGAGGGATAACATTGTAGTTCCACATCTTCTGGATTCATTATACATGAAGGATAGCCCTCGTAGTTTCTCTTCAGAAATATCTTCCTTATGAATTTTGAACACTCAATCAGATTAACTGAATAACTACCCTGCCCCAGGTTAAATTTTGAGGGTTTTTTCGTATAGAAAAAGAAACTCCTACTTCAAGGCTCAAAAGGGGTTAGCAAGGGATTATCTTCCTTATATCTCCAGTGTTTAGGGATTTGAAACAATGCCTGTACATCGTCAGCAAGATTTTATTCAGAAAGCATACAACCAGAGATTTTGTTTTTTAGATCATCATCCTCCCTTCAATCTCTGCCTAGGCAAGAGAATGGGCAACAAGTTGGTATCATAATGCAAAAAGAAATTTAAAATTTGAAAACAAATATGAGTGAAACAAATGAATTTCTTCAAGACAAACATACTCATTGTATTAAGATAATCATTCAGATGCGAACAAGTTCTTACATGCAAACAATGTTTTGATAAACAAGAAAAATTATAAAAAGCATGAATAAGTTAATAATCCTGGAAGGCTTTCCATCTGGATTTGTGCTGAAGGAAACCTCTCCTTAACTTCAAGGCCAAAATCAACAGAGATTCACTTATGCTTTAGCAAAGGGGTTGACTTGGGCGGCAACCAAAATTCAGACCAAACCAGTTAAGTGCTCCACACTAGCTTTCAAATTAGTCATCTTTCCCCAGAGTTCAGAAATCTCTTGCTTGATATTCTCCATTGTTCTCTTAGCGCGAGTGTTGTACTGGTGAGACCAAAAGAAAAATAAGACTTGGAAAAGACCTTTGAAAGTGAAACCAAAAATGTAGAATGATGCATGATATGCAAAAGAGAGTTTTTATTTGACTTTCAGGGAACTCAAGATATTAAGTTGTAAACATCAAAGTATGAAGATAGAAGATGAATTTCAAATTGAATCAAAGCGTTGATCAAGTTATCATCAAGATCAATCATCCATTTTGGTGGATTAGGGTTGTCACCCTATCAACACCCAAGATCCATTGAGCTTGATGAAACTTGTGATGTTCACAAAGAAAGACTTCCAAATTCCTTGAAAATCAAGTGAAAAAAGGTTTCATGGATGCATGAAGGCATGGCTATGCAACAACCACATGCAAGGTCACAAACAAAGTTGAAAGGTTCAACGTCACGAGCATGGAGTCAAAGGTAAAAAACATCCCCAAGGTATGTACTAACGATTTAATCACACCTGCAAGACAAGGTTCTAAGAGTTCCCGGAGTCTACATTCCTCCTTCGGATATTACCAACGTCTTGATTACTCAATAATTAGCAATATTCTCAAGAGAAACTCATCCGAGCGTAGCATCGCGTAATAATTACTTCCGGATTACTCCGTTATAATCTCCACGCTACACCTAAGAGGCCAAGATGGGTTAAGGGTTCTACGGTTCTCAGCTTCTCTGGCTTCCAGGTCGAAAATAATAATGTCTTCCCGATTACTCGGCAAACAAATATTACGTTCAAAAGGGCCTTCCACTGAGTGGGGGATCTCATGCCTCCTTCTTCGGGATTACTCCCTCAAAGTTAACATTACCATACCGCCCGTCCTATTCCTAAGTGTAACTTAGTCCGGATATAGGACTTATCCTTTGTGAATATTATCAACACCCAAATAATCACAATATATACACATAATCAAACAAACAAGTAATAATAACAAAAACAGATATTGCAAGTTAGGCTTAACCCACTTAGGGATGGACCAGCAAGAGGTCAATCTTTCCCCAGCAGAGTCGCCAATTCTGTAGCGGTGAAAATCAGAGATCGAGCTATTAATTAACACGAATCGCAAAAGTAAGAGTCGCCACCGCGCTTTATTATTTTCAAGGGGAAAGGGAAAAGAGCGAAATAAAACCCTAAAACATGCAATGTAAAATAATACTTAAAAGTAATGAAAATACAATGCGATTTTGAAGGAGGTCTTGAGTTTGGGGGTTGGTTATACAATGGGAAGGTATTAGCACCCAATGTATCTATAGTATCCTATAGGAACCTTTTGAAATATCTGTTTTTTGGTTTAAAATTGTTTGTTATATACAAGGGTGTATTTATCTACAACTATGTTGGCTTAAGGGAAAAAATGAGTTTTTATTATTGCGTTCGTGAGGGTTTCGCGACCCTTTTCCTACGTATCCAATGAAGGAATCAAAACACCGTAGTTCCTCTAGAAAAAGGTTGATTTGTTTGTGTTTTTTAGTGGGCGACGTTAACGCACGCATTCTAGCAATAGGCATGGCTAGTATCGCGGTAGAACGGAGATAACATGCCCCTGGGGGGAGTTTTGATTTGTTGAGTGTTTTGCGAATTTTTAGATATATTCAAGTAAGGATTAAAGAGTGTTTTTTTTGGATTTTTTGGTTTGTTTACTTGTTGATTTTATCTTGCCATACGCCTAATTACTAGCATTTGTACAAAGTAAATAAAAATGCAGAAAGATAAAAACCTACGCTATTACAAACATATCAAAAGGCATAAAAAAATATGAAGGAAAAAAAAAAGACAAAAGTAAGAAAAGTAAGTGTCTTTCGACCCAGGCAGTAGCACACTTCGACTGGCATTTTGTTGGCCTCCTTCGATTGGGGCTAGCACCAGTGAGGTCACGTCTTTCAATTGGGCCTTGGCAAGGGCGAAGTCCTGTCCTTCAATTGGGCAAAGCAAACAGCAAGTTGTATCCTTCGACTGGGGCTGACACCAGTGAGGCTCTGTCCTTCGATTGGCCTGGAAGTCAGTGTATGGCGAAGTCTTTTGATTCTACCTTGTTGCCTTCTTCGACTGGAGGTTGAAGTAAGTGAAGGAATGCCTTTCGATTGGACATGGTTTGCCTCCTAGTTGTCTCTTTCATTCGACCTGGAGAAAGGGGGTAAAAGCCAGAAGCTTCGTTTCCTATTTCCTGTTTCCTGTTTCTTTCATTTAAAACATTAAATGGCAACATGGTCTGAGGCCATGCTAGTATTTGTTTGGTAAACAGTTTAACAATTAAAGCAAATTCAGGCAAACAGAAAGCAAAAACGAAAGAGCTCAGTTCTAAAAAAAATATGTTGAAAAGGGTGGAATCAGAGGAACAACAGTATGTACATGTTTGAAACGAACAAAAGTATTATTTACATGTTATGCCATAAAACGAAAAGTTCAAGGGTAAGAGTGACTTACCTTGCTTCTGGCATTGAATGGATGTGGGGCCTTGAGTGGTGGCCCTGGATGCTGGATTCGAAAGGGGGGTCACAGGCTGTGCTGGGAGCGCTGGATTTAAAGGAAGGAAAGAAACAAGTCTTATGTTTCTTTCCAAACTGGAATCGAAGAGTAGTCACAAGGGGCTTGCTTTCTGAGTTTGAACAAAACAACTATGTGTGGGGTGTTCTTCAAAATCGAAGGAGACTGAAGTGTGTGGGATTCTGGGTTTTTTTGATTTCTCAAGTGTTGATGAACTTTGAGAATTTTATTGTGTTTGAGAAAATTTGGAGGATTCGTCCTCTTGGTCCAAAGATCCTCTTGAAAATATGTGTTGGAGCCTCTTTATTTATAGGCGAGCTTTGATATGGTTTTGGGGGGAAATCAAATAATATTTGAATTATTTGGGTATACTGCCCCCTTGTTTTCTTCAATGCAGTTCTTGTGCACTCCGTTTTTGTGCAAGTACAGGACTGAGACAACGCGGGCTTTTCAGTATTTTGGAGCTTAGTGGTAGGTTGGTGCAGGACTGCTGCATAGCAGCACGGCTGGCTTGAGTTTGGCAGTATATGGGACTTTAGTCAACAAACTCTTTGAATACTTCCCCCTTTCGTTTTGATCACTTCGACCAGCTTCATGATTACACAAAAATGTTCGTTTCCAAACAATGTGTGCTCTAAGTACGTTGCTTCAAAGGGTTTAGTGGTCCAACTTGTGAATCGAAGGAGGCCACCTTGAAGGAAATCACATGTCCAGCTTGTGGATCAAAGGGGGTCACTTCGAAGGAAACTACATGGCCAAATCGAAGCTTGTGACTGAAGGGAGATTGTGTTGCCTAATCGAAGCTTGTGACTGAAGGAAGCAATGTTGCCCAATCGAAAGCCCGTGTTCGAAGGAAGCAATGTTGCCCAATCGAAGTATGTGGATCGAAACAAACATATTGCCCAATCGAAAGTCCGTGTTCGAAGGAAACAATGTTGCCCAATCGAAACATGTTTGCAGGCAGTAAATTTGTCCAGATTCGAAAGAGGCTTGCAGGCAACAGACTTGTCCAGTCGAAGCAGGCTGAATCGAAGGAGACCTGTCAGCACATGAAATCAAACAAAAAACACACATTTCGTGCTTGATTATAAGTTAGTGATACATAGGCTAAGAATGTTCAAAACACTTGACAATTTCTGCATAATTAATGCTCGAAGGTGAGAGGTTAAAACCAACTGTATTTAGTGACCTTGACTTTTTTGTATAAAAATGCAAAAATAAAAATGGGATCTTAGGTAAAAAATTGGGGTACAACACCATGATAGCAATGTTGTGAGATATCTTAGCATTTCTCTTTGAGGGACTAAGATCATTTTGAAAGGCAAAATTGATAGCGTCATCAAGGGACCATGATCTTGTGTTTTTGATTGCTTTTTGTTAAGATATCCCACATGCATAACATGACCATTTTTGTAAGGCAACAAAGTGGAATTACCCTAAGGGTGCAAGTGTGCAAGTGTGTTTGATTTACATGCTTGTTTATCTTGGATTAAGGTTTTCTAATCATTGATTTTAATCTTGTCATACAAACCCTAATTACTAAAATTTATATAAAGCGATAAATTGCGGAAATTAAAATTACTACGCTATTACATCATTAAGGGAGGGGGGAGGGGTATACAAATTTACAAATGGGAATTTTCAAGAAAATTAAACCTAATTATCTATTAGAACCATATTGAATAATAATACAAGAATTGAATAAATAATGTACAAATACAAATGAAATAAAAATGATTTTTTTATGTTTGGTTTCCATGAAAGGGTTTTAACTTTGACTTAATTAAGAAAATGGTTAGTTAAAAATAAACAAAATTAAATTTAAACTAATTAAGAAATAAATTAAGTTAAAAAATTATTTTTAGGGTTTTTATGAAAAAAATGTTTTAAGTTAATAAAAATAATGTGAAAATTAATTAATTAAAAGAAACCTAAACTTTAAATTAATTTTAAAAGAAAGAAAATAAAATAATAATTAAACCTAAATCTAAATGTTAATTATTTAAGAAAAAGAAATTAATTTATTAAGAAAATGTTTTTGTTCTTTTTGTTTTATAAAGAAAATAAAATATAAATGAGCAAATAATAAATAAAAATATTTTTGGATTTTTTATTAATAATAATAATAATAATAATAATAATAATAATAAAAAGGAAAATAAAATAAAAATATAAAATTAAAATATGAAATTAAATCAGAGGGTGTGAAAATGAGAAGAGTGGTTTGGTAGCAAAAACAAACTTGGTTTAGGCCCTTAATTGGTTTTTTGTAAATCAGAATAAAATGAAATTAAAAAAAGGGCTGCGTGTTGTGTAGTGGAATGGGGTTGAGATGGAGCAAAAAGGAGAAAGCCCAATGCTAAAGCCCAAGCGTGCTGGCTACAAACAAAAAAAGAAACTGAAAATATGAAAAATAACAAAACGAATACTGGGGCTCGAACCCAGGTCCTAAAGGTGAAAGACACGCGCTTTAACCACCGGGGTGGTGATGCATACGTTGATTAAAACAAAACCAACACATTATATTTTAAAATAAGTCGGAGCCTGTATCTTCTTCTTCCTCGCGCCACAAAACTGAACATGATTTTTAAAACCTGTAACTTCTTCATCTCTCAACCAAAATGGAAAATGTAAACATGAAAATTGTTCCATTTTTCCATACGAATTCAAACATATAAATAACTAAATCTATAAATTAAAGATGAATGAGAATTTCTAAAAGTACCCAATTCTGACCTAATTATTTTCAGAGATTCAATCCTAAAATTCTCCTAGCTCAATCAAAATAAATGAAATCTATGAACATGTACAACTTCAGGGCAATGATGTCTACATTTTATCTTCAAAAATGCAAGCCTAACAATGACTAAATAATTAGATGAAACGTCAAAAAACTCACCTTGCAGTTGGAGATCGTGTTTTGAGTTAAAGCTAGATTCAAGTTGTTGTGATGATCAGGTTAGCTTCCTCAAGTTCCCAGGAAGCTAATGCAATGATTAGCTTGATTGAAGAGTGGCTGAAATGGTTTGGAGAAGTCCACTTGCAATGCTCTATTTTTGGTTATGGAGTTTGATGAAAATGGTGTTACAGTCGTGTAACAGGGTCAAGGATGGACTATGCTTGATGTATAGGAGCTTTAGGAACCAAAAGGCCAAGAAACGCACGAGGGAGATATGAGTTTGGAGTTTTTGGTCAGAATGTGCAACACTGGTGGTTTGTGATGCAGTTCTGAGTTTGGGAGAGTTTGAGAGCTTGTGTATTCGTGTATCCTCTTGCAATAGACTTGTATAATTATAAGAAAAAGGTTAGAGCCCTTGAGGTTGACAGAACTGTGAGATATAGAGTTATGGCTATCTACTTGATTTTGAAGGCATAGTACAAGCATGGTATGAGTTTATGAGAGGTTCTAGACATGTTGCTTTTTCCTTTGACATTGCTTGTACTCATATGAAACATGTTGGGAACTCTATGCATTGACTTTTTCAATAAATCTTGCTTTTCTAAAATAGAAGTGTTACCTTTGTGCCATTAATGGAATAACCATTTGGACAATGCCTCAAATGCTTGGATGAAAGCTCTAACAGTTGTGTAAACATTTAATTATGGAGTGAAAGGAAAGTTAGAAGCCTGCAAAGTGAGATTTGTACAGCATGCTTGAAGATTGGTTCATGTGTTCTTCACAAAATGGCTTGTAATTCAAGTTTGAAAAACCTAACTTCTTGCCTTCGATTCTCCTTGCTCAAGTATGATCTAAATGAGTTCTTGGACATTTTGGAAAGCTTGTAACATCCTATACAACATCTATGTTGGACATTTTTGAAAATTCATCTTAGAACTATGTCAAAAATTTCCATGAAGTTAGGTCAAAATCCTGCCTAAACTAGGGCAAAATTTCACTAAGTTTCCAAGTTTCATGAACATGTCTTCACAAAATCATAACTTGAAATCCATGCATTTATAGAAAAAGTTGTCTTATATAATGTTTTAGATATCATTGAGATCTACAAATTTTTTGTTGGAAGTTTCCTTTGAATCACCTTGCATCATGGTGAAAATTTAGCTCAAAGTTATGAAAAAATATGAATTTTCCAACACTTAGAAAAATTTCTAAGTTTAGAAATTTTGACTTTTCAAAATGAAATCTTGACTTTTTGATTTCTTGATGAACAAGTTTCATATTTTTACATGTCTTGATGAATTGTGATCTTTGATACTTGATTTTGACCAAAAAGTCAAAGTTTGACTTTTCAGTGTACAATTGACTTTTCATTAGTTGATTGAAATTCAACTGTCAATCAATTGAACTTGAGAGATGTTTTGAGCCATGCCATTAGGTAAAAATGAAGCATTTTAATCCCTGATATCATGCCTCAAACCAACAAGTCATTTGCTAGGTCAAAAATCAGAAATTGCACCTTCTCAGTCAAAACCCTAATTTTGACCATTTTGCCCTTTTGATGACCTGATCAAATTTCCTGAGGAATTGTGATCCAAACTTGATCAAATGAAATATATGAGTTCATGATGTTGACATGGAAAAAAATTATGAAGTTTGACTGTAAGTTGACCACCGTTGACTTTTTTCTCCAATACATCTAATTTTAGGTCAACTGATCAATTGACTGAGCAAAAATGTGATCCAAGACTTGAAACTTGACATGAGAAATCTTGAGGGTCCAACATGATCCATTTAAGTAATATGGGGCATTAAAAATCAATTTGTCCTTGTGCAAATCCAAACCCTAATTTTTAGTCATCAATGCTAGAGGAGGTGTCTTGAGCTAATAAACCCTTGTGCAGTATTGAATCAAAGGAGATATTGTGAGAGATTATTTGATAAATGAGAGGGAAAATTTTGGTGTACAACAGCTTCCCCTGTTCAATCTTCTTAAACCTGAAGAGTTAGATTGGCGGATCCGCCATTTGTGACTTGAAGGTGGAAGATGATTGAACACTAGAGTGCCCAAAAATTTGCACTTGAAGATGGATTAGGAATGGGCTTATAGATGCCATTTGAAGGAATGATGGTAAATACTGGAAGAAGTATCAACATAAATCTTTGGTCGATTTATACTAAAACTTGATGTTTTACCCGTGGAAAGAGGGTTAGTAAAATGCAGATGTATGCATGATGTTCATAAGATGAATGAGATCATGTTAAATGTATTTTATATGTACATGCTATGATGTATGAATGTGGGATGCATATTTGTCCGGGAAAATAAATCCCTGACGACTGCTGAGGAATTTTGGGAAGCTGAATCCTGGATCGCTGTTGGGGATGAATAGTATACATATCTTCAAACTTTGTTGAAAGGATACTCCCGCTGGGGAATATCTCTTGAATGTCAGCTGTTATCTGGTCAGATCCAGGTTTCACAACTTGCTGAGGATGAGGGAGTCAACTACTATCTGGTCAGATTCCAGGCTTCACAACAACTTACTGGGGGAGAAATAAAGTAACTGTTATCTGGTCGGATTCCAGGCTTCACAGAAAATTTCTTGGGGAGAGTGAAGTTAGGCTGTTATCTGGTTGGATTCTCAGCTTCACAACAACTTGTTGGAGATAAGGAAGTTAACTGTTATCTGGTCGGATTCCAGGATTCGCAGTAACTTTCTAGAAAGGATAAAGTTGTACTGATATCTGGTCGGGTCCAGGCTTCATAGTAACTTGAAGTGGTAACTATTATCTGGTCGGGTCCAGGCTTCATAGTTTTTTGAAAAGTTATACTATTATCTGGTTGGGTCCATGCTTCATAGTGTCTTGCTGGGGATTGTAGCTAATTTTTATCTGGTCGGGTCCAGGCTTCACAATAGCTTGCTTGAATAAACGAATTTGAACTGATATCTGGTCGGATCCAAGCTTCACAGATTTTGAGGTAGATGAAATTAATTGCTATCTGGTCGGGTCAAGGCTTTACAATAAACTTTTCTGAAGAGATAGAGTTGAACTGATATCTGGTCGAGTCCAGGCTTTATAGTAACTTGCTGGGAAATTAGTTGTTAGCTGGTCGGATTCCAGATTTCACAAGGAACTTCTGAGGGGAATTGCTATCTGGCCGGGTCCAGGTTTCACAATAACTTACTTGAAAAGATGAAGTTAAAAAATGATATCTGGTCAGATCCAGGCTTCACATTAACTTGTTGGGGGTAGAGGCAAACTCTACTGGGGAAAAGAAGTTAAATCCTGGTTTGGTTGAGTCCAGGTTCTTCAACATCTTGGAGAGTTAAACTATTATCTGGTCGGGTCCAGGTTTCATAGTATTCTGAGAGTAGTACTATTATCTGGTTGAGGCCATGCTTCGTAGTATCTGAAAGGCTTTCACTATCATCTGGTCGGGTCCAGATTCTATAGTGACTTGAGAAGTTGACTATTATCTGGTCGGGTCCAGGCTTTATAGTAACTTGAAAATTGTACTAATATCTGGTTGGATCCAGGCTTCGTAGTATCTTTTGGAGATAGTAAAGATTTTGTTGACGACTTCACTGGGATTAGGGGTTGTGGCCCTATGATTTACAATAGTCTGAAAGGAAAACTCAAGATGGAGTGGATAAACTCAACTGGGGAATACAGGCTCAGCTGGGGAGGATAGACTCAGCTGGGAAGATAGACTATGCCGGGGGAAATCAAACTCAGCTGGGGAGGCATGCTACTCGTTGTTTGTTGGGGACATACACCCTGTTGGGGAAATAAACCATGTTAATGAGTATTTGATGAACTGCTGACGTTGTGAGTTCTTTGAGAAAGAGATCCACAAGGCTTTTTCTTGTAGGATCGACTTAGCTGGGGAGAGAGCTGCCAAGAGATTGAGACTCTGGCTAGAGATCAAGCTTATGCAAAGAGACATTGTGGGTGACTTTGTTGAGGATTGGTTTATTGTATCCGTCTTGTGGGGATAATGTTAATGAAATAACTCCACGGGGATATTCCATATACATTAGAGAGATGCTTGTTATTGCTTAGCAGGACACATGTGCCAAATAGTTTTAATTATGTTCATATGCATATGTTCGTTCAATTTTAGTCATTGGACAATTTTGCATTCAAAACAAAGATAGAAAGTTTGCACTTCAAAGTATATTTGTATTGATATTTTGCCCATGAATAAGCGTTTTTGTACAAAGAGACGGAGATCCTAGTAAGAGGAAATCATCGAAAGGAAAACAACGTTGAAAACAAAAACAAATAGCCATGTGGAAATAATCTCATTGCATTTCAACTCTACTATTGCCACAATGTCTTCGAATGCCCCTTGCCGTTGATAGAAGTTGATTGGATTGATCTTGGACCATTTCAACTCGGACCTTGGTGATAAAGTTGATTGTGGTGATTCCACGGGACATAGTCATACGCTTTCAATCCTTAACTTTTGCTTGGACCTCCTTTTCGGGTTTTCAGCCCACCAGGATTCCCATTTTTGCCCAAGTCGCCCTTTCGGGTTTTCAACTTGCCGGGTGTACAATATTTTGCATATATCCCTAATTTTTGCCCAAATCTTTTGGTTTTCCGGGATGCCTTTATTTTTCCTAGGTGTGCCAACCTAGCGGGTCTCTTATGCGTAGTATTTTTTAACTATGTCCGTGTTTATAGGATATGAGAAGTCTTCACCATCCATGGTAGTTAACATCATGGCACCGCCAGAGAACACTCTCTTGATAACAAATGGCCCTTTGTAGGTGGTAGTCCATTTGCCTCTGGGGTTGCCTTGTGGCAGAATGATGCGCTTTATCACCAAGTCACCAACTTGATATACTCGAGGCTTGATCTTTTTGTTGAAAGCCTTGATCATACATTTTTGGTACGTCTGTCCATGACAAATAGCAGCCATTCGCTTTTCATCGATCAAGTTCAACTGATCCAATCTTGTCTGAATCCACTCGTCTTCGCCTAAGCCTGCCTCATTCATAATCCTTAGTGAGGGAATCTGAACTTCCATGGGCAAAACAACTTCCATTCCATAGACCAAAGAAAAGGGAGTTACCCCAGTTGATGTCCTAGCTGAAGTATGATAGCCAAGTAGAGAAAATGATAACATCTCATACCAGTCCTTATAGGTTACTACCATCTTATGCACAATCTTCTTAATGTTTTTGTTGGCCGCTTCAACTGCTCCATTCCTTTTAGGTCTATATGGAGAAGAATTGTGATGCTTGATCTTGAACTGAGTACACAGTTCCATAATCATAACATTGTTAAGGTTAGTCCCATTGTCAGTTATGATCCTTTCGGGGATACCATAGCAGAAGATGAGGTTATGTTTGATGAATCTGGCTACCAAATTCTTGGTGACTGAGGAAAACGAGGCGGCTTCGACCCATTTGGTGAAATAATCAATAGTGACCAGAATAAAGCAATATCCATTGGAAGCGGTTGGCTTGATCTCCCCAATCATGTCAATTCCCCACATTACAAATGACCACGTAGCGGTCATGACATTTAGAGGGATATGAGGTACATGGACCTTGTCAGCATAGATTTGGAATTTATGACAAGTTCTTGAATGTTGATGGCAACCAGTCTCCATCGTTGACCAATAGTAGCCAGCTCTCAGGATCTTCTTGGCCATCGTATGTCCTCTTGAGTGAGTACCAAAGAGACCATCGTGCATGTCTTCCATAATTTCCTCTACCTCCTTCTTGTCCACACATCGGAGTAGAGTATAATCATGGTTGTGTTTGTACAAGATTCCGTTACTTAGGAAGAATTTGGCTGAAAATCTTTGTAAGAACTTTCTGACATTGATGGATGCTCCATCAGGGTACTCTTGTGCTTCAAGATATCTCATCACCTCATGCTACCATGGATTATCTGTGTCAGTGTCAAGCTCGCAGCAGTGTGCAGGTTCGTCGAATCTCTAAATTGTAATCATATGGGCTTCGTTGTCCCATCTGACCTTGAACATTGAAGACATGGTTGCCAAGGCGTCAGCCAACTGATTTTCTTCCCTAGGGAAGTGTTCAAATGTGATCTATTCGAAGTAAAGAATTAGAGATAACACAAGTTCCTTGTAAGGGATGAGATTAGGGTGTTTAGTGTCCCAATCTCCTTTTACTTGGCTAATCACTAGAGCAGAATCCCCAAACACATTCAAATGCTTGATCCTCAAATTGATGGCAGCCCTCAGACCCAAAATGCACGCTTCTAATTCGGCCATGTTGTTCGTGCAATCGAAGCATAATCTGGAAGTGAAAGGAGTGTGTCAACCTTCAGGAGAGATGATCACATCACCAATTCTGTTACCCAAGGCGTTGGAAGCCCCATCGAAGACCATAGTCCATCAGGATCCTTGTTCAGGTCCATCATACTGTCCAGGTTTCGCACAGTCGGTTACTAGCATGATGTTCTCATCAGGGAAGTCGAAGTTCATGGACTGATAATCATCAAAAACTTGATGGGCCAAATGATCTGCTAGTACGCTTCCTTTGATGGCCTTTTGCATTGTGTATTAAATGTTGTACTCAGTCAAGATCATTTTCCACCTTGCTATCTGTCTGGAAAGGGCAGGTTTCTCAAAGATGTACTTGATTGGGTCCATTTTAGAAATCAAAAGAGTGGTATGAGTCAACATATACTGTCTTAGCTGGCGAGCAGCACATGCCAAAGCGCAACAAGTTTTCTCGAGCAGTGAATATCTTGTTTCACAGTCGGTAAACTTTTTGCTTAGGTGTGATAAGGTGGGAGAACTGACTTGAGGTTTTACATTTTGTCGGAAATGTCGCGGTTAGCAGAGTCGCCACCGACTTTTATTTTATCCAAAAGGAAAGGTAAAAAAGCACAGGAAAGACCTTTGAGATTTTTTCTTGAGTTCAGAGGGTAGATTATGAAAAGGGAAGGTGCTATCACCCTTTTCATCCATGGTTTTCCATGGGCTCTTAGTTACTTGCTTAGATCACTTGCTTTGCTTTGTTTGAAATGGTGTTTGGTGTGATTTTGAAATTATTTTGAAAAGAGGCCATTCATTTAGGCAATCTTTGTAATGATTCTCATTCATAAGAATGTATACAAAGATGTTTGTCTTTTGAAAAATGTTTCAATGTTTTGAAAGATGTTTGGAAATGTGTGTGTGTTTGTTTTTTGAAAATAGCAAGGATTGTTTGAAATGGAGCAAGTAACTTAGAAGCTATCTACCTACTCAAATGTCTTTCTTATGCATTTTTATTCCTTTGATATTGTTGACTTACCATTGATTTGGTAAGCAACCCTATCTTTGGATGTTAACGGTACGGGCGTGGGTCATCGTATGACCATGATAGCAATGTTGCCAAATATCTTAGCTTTTTTGAGGGACCAAGATCATTTTGTTTTAGGCAACCTTTGGATAGCGTCATCAAGGGACTATGATCTTATTTTTGTTTTGTTTTGCCAAGATACTTCACATGCGTAACATGACCATTTTGTTTTAGGCAACCAAGTGGGAGAAACCCTAAGGGTGCTTGTGTGCAAAGTGTGTCATTTTTCATACTTTTGTCTTGCATTAGGTTTTTTCTATTTGTTTTGTTTTTGGTCTTGTCATGCAAAACCTAATTTACTAAACATGGTATATGAAAGCAATAAATTGCGTAAAATAAACTAAGCTATTACAACAATTATTATGGGAGGGGGGATACAAGTTTTGAATGGGGATTTTGCACAAATATAAACCTAAAAATATTATTACAACCCAATCAAATATTGTGCGAATTAAATAAATAATGCAAGTATTTAAAATGCAATGCAATGTATTTATGTAAAATGTTTTGGTATTTGTTTCTTGTATGAGAAAATAATTTAATTTAAACCCTAAAAAATAAGGAAAAAATAATATTATTTTTGGAGGGGTGAAACCCTAATTTTCAATTAAAAGAAAATAATGCTTTTATGTTATTATTTTGCACATTTTTTGTATAAGAAAATAATAAATAATATTATATGTAAATATTAAAAATTAAGTATGTATAAAAATAATTATTTTATGTGTATAAATAATATAATAAAAATATGTAGTATTTTTTTTATATTTATTTACAAACTATTTGAGAAAATAAATTCTATTCTATTAAATAAATTAATTTTTATGTAAAGAAAAAACAATAAAAATAAAATAAAAATTGTAAAAAAATAAAGAAATTATTTTTAGGATTTTCATTATTCAGAAAAAATAAATAAAAGCTATAAATATGAAAATATGAAAAAAATATGAAAAAATATAAAAAAAAGCCAGGGGGTGTAAATATCAAGTCAGGAGGTGCAAATAGTGAAAACAAAAAGGCCCAAGGCGCCAAAAAGCCCAAGGCTTCATCCCTGTCCTCCAGCCAGTCTTCTTCTTCGCGCGTTTTATGTTCAAACCTGTAACTTTCACATTCTTGCACAAAAACAAAAACTCATAACATGAAACATATGGCATTTGATCTCACCGTTCCAACCATATAAAATTTGTAACCTAAATCTCAAAGATCAGAGAGAATTTTGGCAGCCCTAATTCGTGTCCTAAAATTTTCAGCATATTCAATCTTCAAATTCTCTCAACTCAGTTAATATAAATGAAAAGTATGCATATGTACAGCTTCACCATGATAAGGACTACACTTTTTCTTCACAAATCGTGGCTTGAGGATGCCTATTCAGAGAGATAGAGTTCAAGAAAATACCTCCTTAAGTTGGATTTGAGTAGAGCAATGTAGGGACTTTAATGGAGGCCTGAGGATCGTGTGAGCTTCCTTGAGCTTCCCTGAAGTTATTCCAATACTTAGCTTGCTCTGGGGATGGCTGAAACTCTTTGCACAAGTCAAGTTGCAAGCTTCCAAAGTGAAAATGGCAATGGCTGAAACAGGGGTTAATGAAATAGTGTAAAGTCTTGGATTGCTTTGGTTTGATATGTAGAAGGTGTTTGAAGTGTTAAAATACAAAATGCACGAGCCAAAAATTAGTTGGCTTTGGTTTTGCAGATTCTGGATGTTTGGATAGAAAAATGGTGTTTCTGAGTTTTGGGGAGGTTTAGATTCAATTCCATCCCATGCCTTGCCAAATGTTTGTGTATTTGTATAGAAATGATACAAAGTCCACTCCTTACTAGCTGCACAAGTTTTTTGACCTTTTGCAACCTTTCTTGCTTTTTAAGTAAAGTGACAAGACCAATGCTAACATGCTTGTCCTTGCTTGCTTGTGGCCTGAAATGAACTTGTACAATATGCTTGAGACCTGTAGAAGTTGCTTGTACCAAAGGGATAGGTCCAAGGCTCAAGATTGACAAAGTTACAAAATCTCACCTTTATGAAAATGGCACTGTGCACTTTTGGCCAAAAATGGAAATGTATCTTGTACAAAGCTTCAAAAACAAAGATAAAGCCTTTAACTTCTGAGTTTGCATTTAATTATGCAGTGTATAGTGAGTTTAGGACCATTAAATCAAGATTCAAACAACATGGATTGGATTTGCAACTTGATCTCAGGTAAAAATGGCTTGAACAAAAGTGATAAAATGCCAACTTCCCTTCTTCGATTCTCCCTACTCAAAAATGATCTTGGAGAGTTCTTGGACATTTTGGAAAGCTTGCAATGTGATATATAATCCATCTTTGAAATTAATTTTGAGATACCTCTTGGAACTAGGTGAAAAGTTTCCATGAAGTTGGGTCAAAAACCTGCCTAAATTAGGGCAAAATTTCACTCAGTTAAGAAGTTCATGGACCTATATTCACAAATTCATAACTTGAGATCCAAGCATATTTTGGGAAAAGTTTGTGAAGAAAAGTTGTATATTTCATGGAATACTACAACTTTCATGTTGGAAGTTTTCTTTGAATCAAAATGAATCATGGTGTAAAAGTGGTGAAAAGTTGAGAAAAAAAAAAGAAAATTTCCATACTTAGAAAAAAATTCTAAGTTATGAAAATTTTTCAAATTCAAAACCCTAATTTTCAAAATTGGTTTTATTGGTGAACAAGTTTCATATTTTGACATATCTTGATGAATTATGACCCTTGGCACTTGATTTTGACCAAAAAGTCAAAGTTTGACTTTTCAGTGTACAATTGACTTTTGATCAGTTGACTGCAAATTCATCTGTCAATCCAATGAACTTGAGATCTTTTGAACCATGTAATTAGGTCAAGATGATTCCATTGAACCCTTGAAATCATGTTTGAACCCAATTGGTCATTGGCTAGGTTAAAAATCAGAAATTTCCCTTTCTCAGTCAAAACCCTAATTTTGACCATTTTGCCCTTTTGATGATTTGATCAAATTTCTTGAGGAGTTGTCATCCAAACTTGATCAAATGGTACATATGAGTCTAAAATGTTGATGTGGATCAAAATTTTTGAATTTTGACTGTAAATTGGCCATGGTTGACTTTTTACCCAATACAGCTGATTTTTAGGTCAACTGTCCAATTGACTGATCAAAAATATGGTTTAAGGCTTGAAACTTAACATGAGAAATCTTAGGGGTCCAAGATGGTGTATGAAAGTCACATTAAGCATTGATGGTCCAAAAATACTTGTGCAAACTCAAACCCTAATTTTTAGGTTATCAGTGCAAGATGAGGTGTCTTGAGCTGACCAAACCCTAATCTTGTCTTGAGTCCAAGAAGTCTTGTGAGAAAAGTCTTGATAACTGAGAGGGAAAATTTTGGGGTACAACATTAGGTAATAAATAGAATTCTTTTTTTGGCCAGACTCGTCATATTGGCCAAAAACACACCCCATAGTGTTCTCTAGTACTGTCAAGGACATGATCAAGGGTCTTCCTTCAACTAGAGGCATGAGGATGAGAGGTTCTTGCAGATATTCTTTGATTTTGTTGAAGACAGCTTGGCATTCATCATTCCATCCGACTATCTGATCTTTCTTCAAGAGTTTGAAGATTGGCTTACAAGTAGCAGTCAAGTGAGATATGAAGCGGGCGATGTAATTGAGACGTCCCAAGAATCATCTAACTTCTTTTTCAGAATGAGGGACTGGCATTTCTTGGATGGCCTTTACCTTGGCAGGATCAACTTCAATGCCTTTATTTCTGACAACAAAACTTAGAAGCTTTTCAGATCGTACTCCAAATATGCACTTGTTAGGGTTCAACCTTAACTTGTACTTTTTCAGCCTCTCGAATAGTTTGTACAGGTGATCGAGATGTTCCTCTTAAGTTTGAAATCTGGCAATCATATCATCCACATATACCTCTATTTCATGATGGATCATATCATGAAATTAAGCTACCATAGCCCTTTGATATGTTTCCCCTGCATTCTTCAATCCGAACGGCATGACCTTGTAGCAAAAGGTGCCCCATTGCGTAACGAAAGTAGTCTTCTCCATGTCGTCGGGAGCCATCCTAATTTGATTATAGCCGGAGAAACCGTCCATGAAAGAGAAGACTTTATACTGAGTAGTATTATCGACCAAGACGTCAATGTGTGGTAGAGGGAAGTCATCCTTGGGGCTTGCCCTATTCAGAACCCTATAGTCTACGCACATGCGAACTTTTCCGTCTTTCTTTGGCACTGACACCACATTGGCAACCCATTGGGGATAAGATGCCACAGCTAGGAACCCTGTATCAAATTGTTTCATCACTTCAGATTTTATCTTTTCAGACATATCTGGCCTCATGCGACGAACTTTTTGTTTTACAGGAGGACAATCTTCTTTTGTCGGCAGAAGATGAACTATGATGTCGGTATCCAACCCTGGCATATCTTCATAAGACCAAGCAAATACTTGCACATAGTCATGCAATATTTGAACCAACCTGCTCTTGACATTGTCTTCTAAATTAGCCCCTATCTTAACCTCTCTCTTGTCTATCTCAGTACCCAGATTGATGACTTCAACTGACTCATCGTGTGGCTGAATAACTTTTTCCTCTTGTAATAGAAGTATGGCTAGTTCTCCCGATATATCACAATCTTCCTCACCTTCGTCTTCGGCTTGGTTAATTGGACATTCGAAGTCATAGTCGGTGTTGTACCCAAAAATTTTCCCTCTCATTTTATTCAACACATGCCCATTGAGGTCCTCAATTTGTTGAAGGATGCCCAAGAGTTGACCAGACAAACTCTCTCCTAAGGCAATGTACCTCAAACTAGGGTTTCCATTTTCATCAGGGTGTGGGAACTCCAAAGGTCCAAAATACCTTTCATGGTCCTAATATGTTCTCAAGATCATCCATGTCAAGCTTCATGCCTTGCACAAGAAGTTTGCTCAGTCAACTGCTCAGATGCCTGAAAGTCAACTACACTAGGTCAAAAGTCAACTGTGGCCCACATACAGTCAAACTTCAAGATTTTTGGTCAACATCAACATTTTGAAGAGATATCCATAATTTGATCAAGGGTTGATCATGATTCCTTAAGGAATGCCCCAAATTCATCAAACCCAAAAGTTGCTAAATTAGGGTTTCTCAGGAAAAGTCAACCAAACTTTGACCAGGAATAACTTCTTCATACTTTATAATAAATTTCTGATCCAAGGCTCATTTTGAGGAGAATCCAATTCCCTATAAATCATCTTCATCCCTCAAGTTCAAAATATGCATTCATCAAAAGATATGAATTTCTACATTATAGGTCCTTTTGAAAAGTCAACAAAAACACCTTTTGGGTCAAAGCTTCATACATGAACATGGAAGACCCAATTGATATGAGACCAAAAGGGTTGTTTAGAGGACATCCTAAGTTTTCTAAAAAGTCCAAGAACACCTCTCTAGGGTTAAAATTGGAATATATAAGCTTTGTCAAAGTTGACCATTTTTGCAAAATTGCCAAAAGTCATATGTGCTCAAAAATGCATTTTTTGTCAAATGGGTCTAGTTTTTCATGATTGAATCTTGTTTGTGACATGGTCCATGACCCAAGTCAACATCTACACTTTATTTGCCTCATAATTTATTTTTATTTTGATTTTTTATTATTTAAAATTCAAATTAAATCAAATAAATAGCAAAAAATACAAAAGATTGATTTTTGATCTGATTTTTTGTAGGAATTAAATCCAATTAGGCTGGCAAATCATATCAAATTAGATAAAGGCAAAATGAAGCAAAATTGGTATGATTATGCTTGTTTTAGAAACATATAATACAAGAACACAATCAAATCCAATTTCCATGATTGACAAAGATTTAACTCGTTTTTGTTAACCTAATTTGTTCTAATATATATACTGAACAAGAACAATGCACAAGGAAAGGATAAAGGTCGTGAAAGCTGAAAACAAAAACTGCAAAAATTGTCAAAAAGTGGTGGATCAATTTCAAGCTTAGAGGGAAATTCAAAGCATTCTAAGACTACCAATAGACTCCTGGACATCTCCAGAACGTGTTTCAATCCATTGCAAGCACTTTCACGGCCAGAATCGCCCCTAGACGTCACACGGTTTGCGTTCTTTTTCAGATTCAATTACTATGATTCTTGCATCATGAACATGTTTTATTGGTATATCTGTGTTTGTTGTCATGTTTGCAACATGTCTAGACCATTTAATTGAAGTTTTAACGCCTGTATGCATATATTCCATAACTAGGGTTTACCTTGTCGTTTTAGGGATTTCAAATGCAGGAACAATTGGCCCTAATGAAGGATACCATTGTGATAAGAGGGTCAAACCCAATCGATCCATGGTCTTGAATCTTATTTATATTGCTTGAACGTGATTTTTGAAGTGCACAAGTTATGGCTACAGATGCTTGTCTGTAGGTAAAAGTCTTAGCCTAAGACGACGGTCTCAGCGAAGAAGACAGTGGCGTGGCGAGGCGTGAGTGGATGATTCAAATTTCGCGCGTTTTTGTAACAGGCTAACTCATATTGTATTATATTATTCTTATTTCAGTATTATAACAAATAGAACAGGTGGCCCAGTGGTGAAGCGCGCGTTTGGAAATGTAGAGGACCTGGGTTTGATCCCAGGTCCCAGCATTTTCTTTGTTTTCTAACTTTGTCACAACAGATCATGTGCATACACGTCCCAGGAGTCCACCATGCACCGCAACATCCATCCAATGGATTATCATCATCACAGATCCATCGTCCCACACCTCAAGGACCATGGTACACTCTCCAGGCATGGCCAGCACTGGATCACACGCTAGGACTGGGCTCAGTAGTTAACGGGCTTACAAAATTCAACTTACACCTCCCTTTTTCAGCAATACAGGCCCATTCTTTTCTTTTCTATTTTAATTTTTTTAATTTTAATTATTTCATTAATAATTTTCTTTTTACAAAATAATCCAAAAAAATCATTTTTTATTAAATAAAAAAATCACAAAAACCTAAAAAAATCTTTTTTCATAAAAAATATTTTGTTTCCTTAATTAATTAATTAGTTTAATTATTTAGGGCAATTTGTTTTTTTAATAATTTAAATCAATTAGAATTAGGGTTTTAATTTGTACATAACCTAACTAATTTTTTCTCAAAAAAATAATAATAACCTAAACATTTTTTCAATTAAATTTTTAGGGTTCTTTATCTCGCATTTAAATCGCCGCGCGCATTTTAATTCTTTTTCTATTATTGTACCTGCTTCGGGTTGTAATAGATTTAATTAGGGTTTTAAACTTCCACATTTTTATTTTCAGTCAAGATAATTATGTATTTGTAAAAGCCCTGTAATAGCTAGGACCTTTAAACTTTCCCGCATTGTAATTTTCGCAAACTATAAACTGCTTAGGTGTATGTTAATAGGATTGTATGGAAAGACTAACTGAAAATCAAAACAGTAGATCACCTTAATTATGCAAAGATTAAATAACTGAAATCAAACATATGCACATGCTCACTCTTAGGGTTTACTCCACTCCGGTTGCTTTCAGTAAACGATCATGAAGTATAGGGTTTGTTAGTAGTTGTCCTCTAGCCCCGAAAGATCTAAAATGACCCATTCGGATGTTGCCTCGGAACAAGATCTTTAAGGCTTTAGGATGATTACTAACGTTTCCTAACATTGCTTTTGTGATCGTACATGTCCCTAAAAAATCCAACGACGATGCTACCTATTTCTCAATAATGGGATAACATTGTCTAAAAGGAAAACGAACAGGCCTTTTTCGAGTAGGTAGATTAGTTTTTAGGTACTTGCTCAAAACAAACAAACTTTTTCACACAAACACTTTCAAACAAAGTTTTTCAAAAACAACTTCGTAACACTCTTGAGGACAGAAACAAGGGTTAAAACAAAGTAAAGCAAAACTTTTCTAAACAAGCACACACAAGCAATTTTCAAAATGAGCAAGTACCTAAGAGCCCATGGAAAACCACAGATAGAAAGGGTGCTAACACCTTCCCTTTCTATAATCAACCCCCCGTACTCAGAAACATCTCGAAAAAGGTTTTTCTGTTCTTTTTCCTTTTCCTGATTGGATAAAATAAAAGTCGGTGGCGACATTTGTGAATACAAAATGCAAACCAGTATTAACAGTCGGTTCTGCCACCGTGTCACAGAACTGGCGACTCTGCTGGGGACTATAAAGTGGGGTTTACCTTAGGATCTAGGTCATATTTAATTGCTTTCTCTTGTTTTGCCTTGCCTGCTTTAAATTCATTGGTTTTGTTTGGGTATTATTAAAGATCCTACACCCGGATCTGGGGACAATTTTTAGGTAAACAACAATAGATTGTGGAGACTGTACAACATAGACCAATATGGTTTAAGAGATGGCTGTGTTGGTGTGACACTTTGGTTGGTACCGGTATCCTCCGTATGGAAACGAGGAGAATACGGGGCCGCTGCGTGGTGTCGTGAAGCATTAACGGACCTTAGAACCTTAGTTGAAAAAACTTGGCCATTAGAAAGTAGTGAGATAGACGGCTTCGGTATAAAGCCGAGGATTGGTTGATACTCGATGCTACACTCATTGAGATCAGACTTTCGGGATATTTCGGTCGCAAGAAAAGGTTGCTTGAGCTGAAACAATGCCCGATAAAGGATGATTAGTGATATTGAGAATCTTTAGAATCCAGTTACTTTTCTAAGACAGGTTTGAAACCAACTAAACTTCAAGAGGGTACTTACCTTTAACCTCATGCAAGCCTTTGAACCTAAGGTCTATTGTGTGTTTTTCTTATATGTGATTTATCCTGTTTGAACATGACATCATACATCATAACATAACATCCATTCTTATTGCACTAACCATTTCAAGGACCAAGGGAATTTATCTTTGTTCTGTTTTGTAGATCATGGATTCCGTTCATAGAAACACTATCCGAATCAGCTTCGTGAAAGTACCTTCCCAACTTAAGGAGCTAGTATCAAAGGTCCCTGAAACTTCTGCGTTCACTAAGAGACATGGTCGACTTCTCAACCTGGTTACTTCAAACTTTGATGAAAAGATGATGAGTGTACTCTTTCAGTTCTTTGATCCCAAGCACCACCGCTTCACCTTTCTAGACTATCAGTTGGTGCCTACCATGGAAGAATTCTCTCAGTTATTGGATATATCCATTCTTGAACAGTTGCCTTTCACAGGTCTGGAAGAAGTTCCTAAGCCAGAATTCATTGCCTCAGCCTTGCATCTGAAACGGGTCGACGTGGTATCCAATTGGGAAACAAGAAGTGGAGTCAAGGGTTTTCTAGCCAAGTTCCTGATAGACAATGCCCAGCTGTTTTGGGATGATATGGATTTTCAGGCTTTTGAGGAGGTCTTGGATCTTCTAATCTATGGGTTAGTACTATTCCTTAATCCAGACTCATTCATAGATGTGAATGCTATCAAGATCTTCCTCTCTCGCAACCCCGTGCCTACCTTGCTCGGAGATATTTTGCACGCTCTCCATACTCGTGCCCTGAAGAGAAGAGGGGTTCTTATGTGCTGCATGCCATTCCTGTCGAGGTGGTTTATTTCTCACCTCCCTAAGTCCGTAATGAAGAATGAAGAAGGTTTGGGTTGGTCACAAATGATAATGTCACTCGCTCACACAGATATTCTCTGGTGTTCCCGAGCTATGGAAAACACTACTATTATTGACCGCTATAGGGAGTACCCTAATGTCCCATTACTTGGCATCAGAGGGGGCATAACCTACAATCCTTGTTTAGCTCTGCGACAATTTGGTTACGCTCGAAGGGATGGTCCCTATGAGTTACTTATCGAGGGAATTGTATTTAACTATGAGGATGATGTTCAAGGGTATCGCCAGAAGTTCATACGAGCTTGGAGCATGGTAAACAGATCTGGTGCCAAGGCTTTGGGGCCAAAGGCTTCCATTCCTATGGAACCTTATCTCCAATGGGTACGAGCTTGTGCCCAAAAACTTATGATGCCCTATATGACTGTTCTACCAGTGATTGTGGAACCCACTACTGAAGGGAGTATTCCTTACACGATTCTCCATCCTGATATGCCCACTGATCTTGGATAACTACAAAGGTCTTGGATTCAGTTGAAGAAAGAGTGGGATACCTACAAGGATGAGTTATATGCCTAGGAGAGGAAGGTTTTAGAGCTCACAAAGCAGCTCCATGAGGAAAGAGGACTCAATGTCTATCTCGGCACAAAGAGGAAGCATCCATGGGAATTTTGACTTTTTCTAGTTTTTAGATTTGTTTTTAATTGTAACACCTAAAAGGAATTTGAACTTTGAATTCAACTCATAAAATCTTTTTTTCATTTTGGTTCGCAAATTTAAATTTCCCAAAGTCTTTGAAATCATTGCATACGCATCCCATTCATAGAATTGCATGTACAAGATTCATAACAGGTTTCTCATCTCCTCCGTTGTTTATTTCAGCAACGGCTCTTGAACAAACTGTGAAAGATCTTCAGACTCAGAACACGCAATTCCAGCAAATGATTGTGGCTCTGGCCAAAGGACAAGAAGAGTTGAAGGCCCTGATTGTTAAGAAGAACAAGAAGACCAAGAAGACAGCTGGTGTGGCACATATGAGCAGGAGGTTAAGATGGCCGCCAAGACGGGTTATCGATTTAGCTTCTTCATCTAAAGAGGGAGAGAACCAAGAGGTTGAAGCCATAGAAGAGGACCCTAGTCATAAAGAGTTGGATAATGAAACTGATTACAATGAGGAGCAGTACCCTTCGGCTGACGAAAGGTATAAGCAATTAGAAGAGCGTCTGAGCGCTATGGAAATCCAGAAGGTTCCTGAGATGGATTTTGAAGAGTTGGGTCTGGTCTCCGGGGTTGTCATCCCCCCAAAATTCAAGGCACCGATATTTGCTAAGTATGATGGGGTCTCTTGTCCTAAAATGCATCTCCGTTCCTATGTGAGGAAGATACAACCTCATACTACTGACAAAGACTTGTGGATTCACTTCTTCCAAGACAGTCTATCTGGAACACAACTAGATTGGTTCTATCAGCCGGAAAGAGCCAACGTTCATAACTAGGAAGACCTTGCTGCTGCATTTTATAAGCAATATCAGTATAATGCAGACCTCGCTCCCACCCGTACACAACTCCAAAATCTGTCTATGGGTTCGAACGAGGGTTTTAAGGATTATGCTCAGAAGTGGAGAGATTTGGCTGGAAGAGTTCAACCTTCCTTGGCTGACAGGGAGCTCGTGGATATGTTTCTGGGAACTTTGATTGGGCCATTCTTCAACCATCTGATTGGAAGTTCATCGACGGGTTTTACTGAACAGATCTTGACGGGAGAAAGAGTGAAAGCTGGAATCCGAAGTGGAAAAATTCAGAAGGATGGCTCTTCTAGTGCTGCAAGGAAGCCGTTTGCAGGAAAAAAGGAAGTCAGTGCCATCTACAACCAAAAGAATCAGAATCGAACCAAGCGCTGTTTATTTCTCCCATACAGGTCTCCTTATCTTCCTGCTGTTTATTTTAGTAAGATGGATATGGAACAGACAGTGAAAAATCTCCAAGCTCAAAACACTCAATTCCAACAAATGTTCCTGGCTATGGCTAAGGGGAAAGAGGACCTGAAGACTCTTCTTCTCAAAGACAAGAAGAAAAAGTCCAAGAAGTCAGTAGGCGTCCTAAACTTGGGAAGAAGACCTAGAGGACCAGTCAAGAGAGCTCTAGATCTTCCAACTCCATCCAACATGGGGCATAGTCATGAAGAAGAAAATAGTTTGGAGATTGATGAAGTTGAAGCTGGCTACTCTGAGGAACAATATCCTCCCGCTATTGACAAGTACAAACAGCTGCAAGATCGCCTCAGTGCTATGAAGATTCAATAGATACCCGACTTGGATTTAGGAGACATGGGATTGGTTTCTGGGGTAGTCATCCTGCCAAAGCTCAAAATACCTACCTCCGTCATGTACGATGGAGTCTCTTTCCTTAAGATGCACTTAAAGTCTTATGTCCGCAAGATTCAACCATACACAACTGATCCGAAGCTTTGGATCCATTTCTTCCAAGAGATCCTGGCAGGGACTCAACTTGAATGGTTCTATCAATTAGAGAGTTCTCGCATCCACACCTAGGAGGATTTAGCTGCTTATTTCTACAAGCAGTACCAGTACAATGCTGATCTTGCACTAACTCGTGTGCAATTGCAGAACATGACCATGGGTTCCAACGAGAGTTTCAAAGGATATGCCCAAAAATGGAGAGATCTGGCTGGTAGGGTGCAGCCCCCTTTAACTGACAGGGAGATGATTGACATCTTTATGGGAACCTTGACGAGATCTTTCTTCAAACACTTAATCGGAAGTTCCTCGGCTGGGTTCACCGAGCTAATACTGACCGGCGAAAGGGTCGAAACTGGCATCAAAAGTGGAAAGATCCAAGGAGCTACACCTTCTGATGCTCACAAAAAACCATACAGTGGGAAGAAAGAGTCCAATGATGTGTATGGTCAAAAGAGTCGTCATGATCAACATGTGGGGGCAATCCTGATCTTTAATCCTACACCTGTTCAACAAAGACGGAGCAATAGACGTAGGGTAAGATATCAAGAAAGGCAGTACACTAACATCAACATGTCTTTGCTCAAGCATTACAACATTTGCTGAAGTTGAAGTTGATCACGCCAAAGGATCCTCCTCAAAATCTTGATACCTCCTCTTCTAAGTACAATCCAAGCGTAAGACGTGCCTACCATTCTGATAGTCCCGAACATGACACTGACAGTTGTTGGACTTTGAAGAACAAGATTTGATTGACGCCAAGGAGATTGAGTTTGACCCTCTAGAGACTCCAAACGTGATCACCGGTCCTATGCCAAATCATTGAGAGCGTCTTGTTCATTTTGAATTTCAATTGTAATTTCTCTTGTTATTCAAACAATTATCTATTTATGTCAAACTTTGTTTCATTAATGCATTGCATATGTTTGTCTTGATTTGATCCACTCGTTTTCATTACATTTAAACTATGCTTTTTACTCACTTTATGACATTAAGCTCTTTCTAAAAGTTATAAGCCTTTAGAGGGAGGATGACGAAAACAATGCCATAATCTCATACAGTATGCTTTTGGATAGACCTTGCTGACGATGTACGAGCGTTCTTTTAAAAGCCTAAACACTGGAGTTATAAGGAAGATAATCCCTAGTCAACCCCTTCGAGCCAAAGAAGTAGGAGTGTCCTTTTTTACACAAAATGAAACCTTTAATCAAAACCTGGGGCAGGGTAGTCTCTCATTTAATTCAAATGCGCGTTTAGTCGCAAACTCTCATCTCGTAATACAACGAATGACATCAAAAACATTCCTCTAGAATCAAAAGACAGTGATGGTTCCCTATCACATAGGCAGTCATTATTTCTCAAGAGAAAATACAACTAAGCCAAAACCTACAAATGATACTTAAGAAAAAAACTAGGGCATCCCGCTGACGTAATCTCAAAATAAGAACAGTCAGGAAAAAATTATGGATAGCAAATCAAAAGAAAGAAGTCATTACAATTCCTCAGCAACATGAAAAATGTTGCAAAAATGTCTGCCTTCCGATAAACTTAATTTGTCTGAACCATCACCAAAACGTCATTCCAGACTCAATTGGAGTTCAAACGCACAATTAACTGAGTTTAAGACTGAAGAACGTCACGAAGAGCGGGTGGGTACAAATAAATTTTGAGCCTTTATCCTTTGTTTCTTAAACCATGAACCAAGCCACGTTACAACCCTTCAAAAGTCCTAATTGAAGCATGGGTTAGTTCGAAAGCATACTGTTACAAAAGATATCCTGACTCCTGTAAGGGCTTACTCAAAATTCTGAGTTGAATTTTTCTTACAAACATTTCTTTACTTGCTAAAACGCATTTTCAAAAATTTCAAGACAAGCATAAGCTTTGCATTATTTGAATATCGCTGTTTGCACATGGCTATTTGTTTGACAGTAGAGAAATTCACACAACGAATATCCAGTGAACGAAAGCTCTCTCAGTGAACAAAATCAATTCAAGTGGGATGACACTTCCATTGAAAAATCTCCTATCAACAAGGGGGCATGACATGTCATTATCCAGCACACCTGGGGAAGTCCAGTCAAGATTCCAAGAAATCTCTCAAGAAGTGCATAATAACCAGGGGCAAGTCTCCATCTCCATTACTTGGGGCATTGAACGTCAATCTCAGCAAAGGTTTACCTACAATCAAACTGTTCCTGGTAGTTCCGCAATCACCTGCTACTAGGAGCAGTGACAAATCTTCCCAAGATTCTTCTCGTTGGATGACTCCCAGCCATATTTTCAACCTCTGAAAACCTCTTCCCAACTGAGTCGACTTCAAGAATCCTCGAGGATTTTTGCCAGTGAAGCCGCTGCCTCTCCAATAGACTGAGCAACAAGGTTTATTTCCCCAACAAATGGCAGGATTCCCCAGCTTGAGGTGGCCTCCCCGACTACTACAAATCAAAGGACCACAACTCCTCTTCCCTAGTAGACTACTCTACAATCCCCATCAAGTTACTGTGAAGCCTGGAGCCGACCAGATATCAGTTCAACTTTGTCCATCAAGAGATAAATCCCAGTAGAGCAACGAACAACCGAGACTCCTGATCTCTTTTCCAATCAGGAATCAACACTCTCCAACAGAGTATTCTCAAACAAAGTCAATATTCCCCAGCAAAGTTCTCCTCAACAAAACAAGAATCCTCAGTGGAAACATTCTAGGAAAACTTTGAAGACACACCTACTCTTCAACAGCAGTACGAGATTTAATGACTTCCCAACACTTGTCAAGGATTTATTTTCCAAGACAAAATTACATTTCAACAACATTCATAACATATGCATACAAGATACATATAACAAAAATCTCATTTATTTTGAGAACATCATTACGCAATGCATACATCATGACATTGCATACAACTAACTCTTTACCTTTTCAGGAAAGATCAATCAACAGACAAAGATCATCATCCTGCTGAGGTAGTAATCATCCAAGATTCCTTCATCATCCTGCTGAGGTAGTAATCGTCCAAGATTCCTTCATCATCCTGCTGAGGTAGTAATCGTCCAAGATTCCTTCATCATCCTGCTGAGGTAGTAATCGTCCAAGATTCCTTCATCATCCTGCTGAGGTAGTAATCGTCCAAGATTCCTTCATCATCATGCTAAGGTAGTAATCGTCCCAGATTCCTTCATCATCCTGCTGAGGTAGTAATCGTCCCAGATTCCTTCATCAACCTGCTAAGGTAGTAATCGTCCCGGATTTCTTCATCATCCTGTTGAGGTAGTAATCGTCTCAGATTCCTTCATCATCCTGCTGAGGTAGTAATCATCCCAGATTCCTTCATCATCCTACTGAGGTAGTAATCGTCCCAGATTCCTTCATCATCCTGCTGAGGTAGTAATCATCACAGATTCTTTCATCATCATGCTGAGGTAGTAATCGTTCCATATTCCTTCATCATCCTGCTGAGGTAGTAATCGTCCCAGATTCCTTTATCATCCTGCTGAGGTAGTAATCATCCAAGATTCCTTCATCATCCTGCTGAGGTAGTAATCGTCCCAGATTCCTTCATCATCCTGCTGAGGTAGTAATCGTCCAAGATTCCTTCATCATCCTGCTGAGGTAGTAATCGTCCAAGATTTCTTCATCATCTTTTTGGAGTAGTAATCGTCAAAGAATTCCTTAAACACTAATTCAAATACAGTCCAAATATGATCCAAATTCAGATGTCATTCTGTCACTCAAATACAGTCCAGATACAATCACCTTCAGATGGAATCTTTAATCCCATCTCCAATAACTCTCCATCATTCCTCCAAATGGCATCTATAATCCCATTCACAATTTATCTTCGAGTGCAAATTTCTGGGCACTTTAGTGTCCAATCATCTTCCACCTTCAAGTCACAAATGGCGGATCCGCCAATCTAATTCTTCAGGTTTAAAAAGATTGAACAGGGGCAGCTGTTGTACCCCAAATTTGCCCTCTCATTTCTCAAAGGATCATCCTGGACCCTCAGGTTTGCTTCCATCCAATTTCAAGCCTTGAATTACAAATTTTCCAAGAAAGTCATTCACAAGGGTAAAATGGTCATTTGCGCATTGAAAAGTCAAACTTTGACTTTTGATCAAAATCAAGTTTCAAGGACCATATTTCATCAAGAAATGTTGAAATATGAAGTTTGTTTCATCAAGAAATTCAAAAGTCAAAATCATTTTGGAAAAGTCAAAATTCTAAATACTTAGAATTTTTCTAAGTGTTTAAGAAATATGACAAGCTCAGAACTTCTGATCAGATTATCACCATGATGCAAGCTGATTCTGGAATAATTTCTATCTCAAGAGTTTTAGATCTCAATAAGGCCTAAAATATTACAGAACATAACTTCTCCTGGAAATGCCGGAATTTCAAGTTATAAATGTTCAAAGACACATCCATGAAACTAAAGCACTCAGCAAATTCTGGACACTTTCAAGATAGAGTTTGGTCAGAACTTCTGGGCCAGTTTTCACAAAGGTTCAGTCATATTTTTCAAGGGTAATTCAAATAAGGTTAAAAAGCATGCTACAAGCTTCCTGGAAAGTATGAGAGCTCCTTCAGAATATGCTAGAGCAAGGAGATACAAAGATCAAAAGTTGGATGTCTATTCTAAGTCACGCTGAAGCTAAACTTCTGATCCAGAATTAAGCAATGATGCAAAATCTCACATTGCAGGATTTCTGGTTTGATCAATCTCATCATCATTTAATGCTCACAACCACTTTTGGATCTTTGTTCAAAGGATTTCCCCACGTGTGGCATAGAAGTACCATTACTGTCTTGGAAAAGCAAACTCTTGTACAAGAGTGTGCTGGGCCCATGTGTTGCTTTTGCTTCTGAGGATACTTTTCCTTAATTCATGCTTACAAATCCAGTTTAGACACGACTAAAAGCTGCTAACCACCATACTTGCTTCAAGAACAAGGCAACACCCTAGCGTAGGAAGGCTATGATCAACGCTTCGGTCAGAACATCACCAAATCCCAAAACCTCGTGCACTGCTACATCACAGTCCTACAACCAATAGCTAATCTAATCCACGTCTGCATTTTCCCAAATCCCATATTTTTGCACCAAACTAGCATACGAAAACTGTGTCTAAAAAGAAATAGAACAGTATGCCAAAAAGGTTTAAAATCCCATTTGTTTCCCCCCCCAAAACCACAACAAACCCATCTATAAATAAGTTGCTCCATCACACATTCAAGGGGCTGGCTTTTGGAGAGAGAGAATTGTCAAAGGAGAGAAAAGAAAACTGTGAAACCCTTCGTAAAATCCAGAAATCCCAAACATAAAACCAAAACCTTTGTTCTTCCCTTTGAATCAAAGAACTTGGCATTTTCTCTTCCGTTGCTCTTGCTGACTCCAGAACATCTGAAGGAAGCAGTTCAAGTTCCAAGCACACGCTCCAGATTCAAGGTAAGTCTTTCTGACTTTGCATCTTCTCATTCAGAACATCATTAAATATATAAGTATCATAGTGTTGATGTTGTCCATATCATTGCATAAGAAGAAAAAAACGGTGGATCATAACTTCTTGATAAGGCTAGGCTCAGAATTAGGATTAGAACTTCTATAAACTGCTGTGCTTTTATCCTCCTGAGTTGCTGTTAAGGATTGAATAAATTGCCGATGTGCTGATTAATATGAAGAAAGAGTTAAAATGTAACATAAAACTTCTGTTTTTCACTCACCATTTTAACACACAAAATTTCTAGGATTTTCTCACTGTTTAAGCACGCAGAACTTCTGAGTTCTCTTCACTGTTTTAACACACAAAACTTCTATGATTCACTCACTGTTAACACACACTGAACTTCTGATGCCCACTCACTGTCTTAGCACATATTAAACTTCTGAGTTCTTCCCACTATTTTAATACTTAGAACTTCTGATTTTTACTCACTGCTTAACATAACACAAAATTTCTGACCTTTTGCTCACTGTCTAAGCACGACCCAGAACTTCTGTTTTTACCCTCTAACGTCTCTTTCATAATTCTAACGGCATCAACCCAGAACTTCAGACCATCCTCTGACGTTTCCTTATGAGCTACAGTACACAACATCATAACTTCTGATCCTCTTTTTTTGCTTTGAGCAACATGCTGACCCTATTTCTCACTATTTTTCCTTTTTCTCTCTGATTTTTTTAATCATTTTTAGCATTAGAACTATTTTTTATAAAAATACATAAAAAATATTTTCTTTTATTAAATAATTATTTTCCTTTTAATTTATTAAGACAATAAACCATTTTCTAAACAAAGTCCCTTTTTTCTTTCTTGTATTGTACATTTCAATATGGTTGTAATAGTTAATTAGGATTTATTTTCGTGCAACCCCACATTCATAAACTTGTACCCCCATCCCCTTAATGATGTATTAGCGTAGGACTTTTCATTTCCGCAATTTATCGTTTTCAAATGTAAATGCTAGTAATTAGGGTGTGTATGGCAAGATATGAAAACAACAAATAGACAACCTAAAAATAAAGACTAAATGCATGAAAATCAAACACACTTGCACACTAGCACCCTTAGGGTAATCCCGCTTTGCTGCCTTTCGGAAAATAGTCATGTCCCTCGAACATGGGCGTTTCAGCAAAGACCCTCGATAAAAGATCGTAGTCCCTCGATGACCCTCGATGTTGCCTTCGGTAAACGATCTAGTCCCTAAACGACATTGCTAAAATATCCACAGGTTACCTTCTATGACTATACGATGACCCAAGCCCGTCCCTTCACATCCAACGACGGGGCTTCTTACCAAAATAATGGTAAGATAGCAACACCTAAAGGAGGAGGAAAAGAACATCTAAGACCTTTTGAGTAGGTAGTTTCGTTCCTAGTTGCTTGCTTGCTCACAACAAAAACATTCTATACACCAACATTCTCACTTTGAAACATTTTCAAAAGACAACACTTTGTATGTGAAACTACCGGCTGAAAATCATCGAACAATGAAGTCGCTATCGAACGTCTTTTATCCCGTCGAGAGGGAAAGGTAAACATCGAGAAAACCTGAAAAGGGAGAAATCACGGTCTTTCGACCGAGAGATCAGATAAGGGAGTCTGTTACGCGAGGGGAAGGTGTTAGCACCCCATACGCCCGTAGTACTCTACGGTATCCACTCTTGTTGTCTAATCTAATGGGTGTGGTAAAATCCTATGTCTATGGCTTAAAACTGAAAAGGGAATGCATGCGAAAGAAAAGAAAATAATGTAGAGAAAATAAAAAGATGTGCTCGGTTGGGCCCTACCCCAATGCCTACGGATCCCTTTTAAGGAATCAGAGCAGCCGTAGTTCGGGTTACGTGTTTTGGTTGGTTTGTGTTTTTTAATTAAGACAAACAAAGACAGCCAAGATGGCAAAACATTAAGTAAAACAACAAACAAAAGAGATGGTAATACATTGACTAAATGATAACAAAGTAACATGTCAAAGACGGCGAAACATCAATAAAACGGATGGTAAAACATCACACCTAACAATGATATCAAGAATCAAAGTAGGATAACAAACATGTGCGATGGTAAAACATCGGCTTTAAACAAATGTGCGATGGCGAAACATCGGGTAAGAGATAACAAGACATCGTGGCAAAGATGGCGAAACATCGATAAAACAGATGACAAAACATCACACCTAACAATGATATTGAGGATCAAAGTAGGATAACAGACATGTGCGATGGCGAAACACCGGCTTCAAGATAACAAGATATCATGGCAAAGATGGCGAAACATCGATAAAACAGATGGAAAAATATCACACCTAACAATGATATTGAGAATCAAAGTAGGATAACAAGCATGTGCGATGGCGAAACATCGGCTTCAAGCAAATGTGCGATGGAAAAACATCGGTTAAGAGATAACAAAGAAATCATGGCAAAGATGGAGAAACATCAATAAAACAGATGATGAAACATCAAACCTAACAATGATATTGGGAATCAAAGTAGGATAACAGACATGTGCGATGGCGAAACATCGTCTTCAAACAAATGTGCGATGGCGAAACATCGGCTAAAAGGTAACATGGCAGAGACGGCAAAATATCACACCTATAAATGATATTGGGAATCAAAGTAGGATAACAAACATGTGCAATGGCGAAACATCGGCTTCAAGATAACACAAACAAAGTAAGATTGGTTTGTATCTTTTATTCTGAAGAGGAGTTTGAGTTTATTAGAGGTGTTCTTATGATTTGCCAAGAAAACATATTTTTGTTTTAAGATGCAAAATGCAAAGAAAGGGAAAACAACTAAGGGGAACTAGCCTAGCACTATCCCTAGTGTTATCATACAATGGTTGACCCTAAGGTTGAGGATAAAGGAAAATCCTATCCTATGTTAGCATACATGGATTCCTTTCTTAATCGGCATATGAAAGAAAGCTTAACAAAACTATCCTATAGGGAACATGCAATGAGAGCGAAGTCGTGATCTCAATATCTAAATTGAGTGACTCATCGATCAACAATTAAAGAGGAAAAGCAATAAACATCCTATAGGGAACATGCAATGAGAGCGAAGTCGTGATCTCAATATCTAAATTGAGTGACTCATCGATCAACAATTAAAGAAGAAAAGCAATAAACATCCTATAGGGAGCATGCAATGAGAGCGAAGTCGTGATCTCAATATCTAAATTGAGTGACTTATCGATCAACAACAAACAAAATACATGAAATCAGACAAAAACCAGAGAGCCTCCTGACATATATCAGCAACAGAGGTCCCATCATGCAATCATAGAATTATGCAAAATGAAAATGGGAGAAAGGAGGTAGTACAATACCAAACAGATAACTGTCTGTAGCAATCAAGCAAGAATAAAAGAAACCCATAGAAACTTCAATCAAGATGGAATCAGTAAACAAATTGAGTAAGGAATCTATCAGATATGAACAAGTCCCAGGGGCAATGTATGGCATTCACAATCATATGTATGTATATCCTGCATAAACCATCAAACATGCTAAGCATAAAAAATAATGCCAGTATAATAGATTGTGTTTCACAAATAAAGTGAAACACAAGAAGCCTCAAGCCAGAAATGGCAACTTTCTCAGAGTACCTTGCACATTTAACAACCAAGTTAGTATTCCATAAGGTGAAAAAGTGAGAACAAACATGATGGCTTTAGACATGATGAACAATAAGAAACAAGCATATGCATAAATTAGGTCAAGAAAAGCAGGGGAATGTTGCTCCTTTATATCACCATGTTGAATTGACAATTGAATGTCAATCAAGGATCATAAGAGCTTGAAAATAATATGGACAAAGACCATAAAAGTCAGTAGCAAACATATTTTAATCATGCATAGCTAATTCAATCACAACTTCATGAACACAATAGGAGATGAAACCTACATAATACATTAGATGGTTCAAAATATTCAAACATGAGGCTTTTAAGTGGAATGGCTTGAGTTAACATGGACAATTCAGAACCAACATGATCATTAGGTTCCCAATTATAGGCCTCACTCAAGTTCATTGGCCATCAAACAAATTGCAACAAGTCATGCAAACATAATTGGGTACCTTCACTTCAAAATTACATCAAAAATAGAAATAAAGATCCATAGTTCAAACCAAAAAAACTTAACATCTTTGAAAGGTATAAAATTCAGAATGCAAGCCCTAAGTTCATGAATGATTGGGGATGAGATCAAATGAAGTGCAAAGTTTAAGACTTGTTGGCAAAACCACCAAACTAGACAAGTTTTCAAAATTATTTGTGGAAAAATGTCAAACCAAGTCAAATAATTCAAGAAAATTGGTTTTCAAACTCCCAACACATTCATGAACCATGGCTAAGACCTGAAATCCAATAAAAGTCCAAGGCACAAGGGTTTTGAACATAAAACTTGCACCATAAGCAACAAAACCCTAGATTTTGACTTTTAATCCTAAATATTAATTAAATAGGATCAAAACCCAAACAAATCAAACCAAGGTCATGCAAAATATCAAGAAACCCTAAATGTCAGAAAATACATTTTTTTCATATTTTTTTGAATTAGGAAAAGTCAAGAAAGAAATTAATATGCAAACAAATATGTAATTAACAAATATCCACATATCAAAATGATATTTAAATCAAAAAGTCAGAAAAATGCCCAACCAAGATTATATTCAAATATTAGGGCTAAAAACATACATCCCTGAATTTTTGTGAATTTTTGGATAAAAGGAAAATATTGAAAAAAACAAAAAAAACAAACAATTAATAATAAAATTGTTATTCAAAGGCAAGAAAATGCAAATCATAACCAAAAATCACAAAAAAGGCAAAACAAAAATCTGATCAGGTTCTATGATTAAAAACAAGATTACATGATTTTTTTTGGAATTTTTGAATTAATAGAAGTATTAAAAAAAACAAATATTACAAATAACCTTTGAAATTAAATTTTTAATCAAAAATAAGAAAAATGATGAACCAAAGTCAGAATCAATTTTCAAACTATTTTGGGAGCCTCAAATAATTTTTGTGGATTTTTTAGGTCAAAGGAACTATTAAAATAAAAATTATATTTGATCAATTAATTAATTAAACCTAACAATTTTTGAACCAATCAAAATATTTTCAAAAAATTATCAAAAAAATACACAAAGTCACAAATATTATTTTGAATTTATGATAATTTTTTCAGAATTTTCCAATCATTTTTGAGAAAGAAATAAAATCATGGAAATCAATTTATAAAACAAAAATTCAAATAATCCAAAAATTTCAAACGGACCAATCATGATGTGCCACCACATCATCTTCAACCTCTGATCATTCAAAAAATGCGCGCATCATCCATGTTTAGGGCTCACTTTCAGATCAACACAACACACTCAATTTTGCATCATTTTTGATGAAATCAAAGGTAAATCCAAGCTAGCATGGCAAGGAATCCATATCAATTCGAATCAAATCAAATCATCAATCACAATGTCCACAGTCAAGCCATGAACATGAACAAAAACGTTCTACATCGCGAGTTTCAGAACATTCAAACATGCATAATTCTTCAAATTAAACGCTATAAAGCTTCAAAATCATTCCATAGACTTCAAACAACATGATTATGAACTTAAATCACACGAAGCATGACTATAAATCAGAATTCAAAGTTGAGAATTCAAACCTTTGAGAAAAAGTGGATCTACTATCTCCTTCACTCTAGTTGCAATCCAAGCTTCAATCTACAATCTTTATCACTTGGAGAAGAGAATGCAAGAAGAATTGGCCAAAACGTGCAAGGGAGATGGAAGAATCGAAGAAAAATGCAGAGCTACAAGCTATGGAGTTTCTGACTTTGATTGATGAAATGAGGCACGAACCCTTCACACTGAAGCTTGCTTCTCAATATATAGAGCATCAGAAGGAGGGTAGGATAGGTTTTTCGCGCTGAAAGCTCTTGGAAAGAATGAAATCTCCTTTTGGCCCAAATCAAGCATGCACATGCAGCCTTCAAATCCCTCGTGCGTTGGCTTGATTTTTGTGTGCATTTTAATCCATTTGTCCTCAGGAAGAGATTAGCAACAAGATTAGGACTTAAATCCTTGCATTAAGCTTGTGTTGGTGATTAGGCAATTTTGAGCAAGTTTTTGCAAAACCACGAATTCCTTGTTCCTTTGCCCATGTGCAGCTCAAATTTTGGCATGATGGGCCTCAGCATGTCACAAATTACCAATGGGCTTGATTAGAAGCAAGGATAATGACTAAAACTTGAGTTTGCAAGAAATGGCCATTTTGCATATTTGCCAAATTTCAATAAAATGCCCCAAAATTCCAAAACTCACAACTTGCGCATACTTTTGAATTTTGGCACAAATGAGCACAATTTGGAAAGGTATTGAAAATATCTACAATCCCCTAGTTTTGAGTTTTTGCAAATTAATCCCTTAAGGCTCCCAAAATCTAGCTTGAAATTCACTAATTTTGAAAAATGACCTATAATTTTGTAACTTCAAAAGACCATAACTCTTGATTCCTTGCTAATTTAAATATGAGACCAAAAGGAGGTGAAAGACCATTCTCTTAGATTTCCAAGCATATTTCATTTGCATCTTCTTGATCAAGGGTGAATAAAATATGATTTTTTGAAATTAGGCCTTTATTTTCCAAAATTAGTAACTTCTAGGGTTTCTTCAAAAACAAGTTCCAACCCAAACTTCAATCTATTTAATCCAATGACCAAAATGGACTTGAAATATGAAAAGTACATCCTTGAATTGATGGTTGGCCAAAAATTTACTTGGTCAACCTTGACTTTGACTGATTTTGACCAAAATGACCATTTTGCCCTTCTGAATCAATTGATCCACTCCCCTTCAAAATTGATGATTACAACTTCAAACATATGATCTTCCAAACATATAAAGGCCATGTGCAAATTTTCACTTCAAAATTCTCAAGAAATCTTTATGAAATCCCAAACCCTAATTTTGGTCAACACATTAGAAGACTGATGAATCATCTTCAAAACTTCAAATCCTCTGGGCATCTTGATCAATTTCTTGTACAAAGACCTTTCAAATATCAAAGAAATTTTGTAGCTCCCTAAATCAAGTCTTATACATTGGCCAGCAACCTTGCTCAAGCAAACCCTAATTTGGCTGATGAATCCAATGAGATGGGTAAAAACATCTTGAGATATGCACTAACCTTTGAGCTCAAAGATCCAGAGATTTGGATGGTAAGATATTTCTTGAGCAACTTGTCCATGTAATCAACCTTCAAAGCTTTGAGGAAAAATTGGTAACCAAATTACTTTGATCCTATCACAATGTATGAATGCAATGCACTATGATGTTCATGATGAAACATAAGCCTAAATTAAGAGGGTAAATTTTGGGGTGCAACAGCTGCCCCTATTCAAATATCTTCAATACGATAAGTGAGAAAAGTGATAACTTTCGAGCGTTCAGGGTTGACGATGTTTGAATACGAAAGAACCCGAAAATTTACACTCTTAAAAGAAACAGAGACAAAACTCCCAAGACATGCGTCAGAATGAAGCCATAATGCAGGTTGAAACAGAGCAAAAACAAAGAAGAGTGGACGCAACTAAACTTCCGGACAAAAGTGCCAGTGAAAAACTGGGCTTCAAAAGGAAGGGGTGAGACAAAACTCAACCAACAGAGTATAGACGAAACTAAGCTCTGTAATAGAAAAACGTACGCGGGTGAGGAGACGAAACTCTGAGCTCGACCCAAAGCAAAGTGGCTAGAGTGCGCGATTCTAGGGACACTTGCTAATCTCAAATAAGATAGACAGTATGAAGGAACTGACAGAATCTCAGAAATGAGGAACATCAGCGAGACGAAACCTGACTCAATGACCAGTTAGGCAAAACTGAACCAGATGAGTACCAGGATGAAACTGGATTTCACTTACGGGTAACGAGGCAAAACTCGACCCAAAGCGAAGTGATGAGAGTGCATGTTTCTCAGAGCACCTGCTGGTCTCAGATCAATGGATAAACAATGACAAAAGCTGATAGGAGAATCCAAGGAACAAAGGAGACTGATTTCAAACCAGGGATGCAACACGAACACTGCACTCGGTAAACAAACACCGTCAAAGAGCCCAAAGTAGGAAAGCAAAAAACGAGGCGAAACTCGACTCAAAAACCAGTTAGACAAAACTAAACTAGATGAGGACCATGATGAAACTGGACTTCATGCACATGCGACGAGGCGAAACTCGACCCAAAGCGAGGAGATTAGGGTGTACACCTAAAACCCTGCTAAAAGCGAATATCAGGACGAAATTGGTATTCGAAAGGTACATTCAATAGACATTGGAATGAACCAGAAAGGGTAGTGAAGACTAAACCCGAGAAGACCGTGCCAGGGCGAAACTGAGCAACAGTCAAGGGTGGATACTCAAACAAACCCATGACTGACGTCAAAAGGATATTGGTACAGGGTGGATAATGAGGACGAAGACCTCGCTGGGGATTAAATACGAAGTGTTAGCAAATCACTGGGGATGATGGAAATAATAATGGCTTATGTTCCGATGCATGTTTTGAATTATTTTTATAGCGCAATGCTCCATATAATGGAGATGCTACGCATTTTGGTAGATGAAATGTAATGATGTATGTTTAAAAGTTCCACTAGGGAATGGCCAAATGAGAAGCCAACAACCAAGGGGTCAGCATCTGACATGACTTGCAAAAATAAATTACAAAATCCAAAGGAGAGGAGAAAATGCGGGGAACCACTAGATAGGGAACCTCGAAGAGATGGAGCTTCGCGAGCAACCAGCAGAAACGGGCCACAAACACTTGAGAGGAGCTGAAAAAATAAATTGCGAATTCCCGAGGAAGATCAGGTCGACACTGCAACTTCCGAAAAAGGACGAAAACCTTTTGCTGGGGGGAACAAGACTCTGCTGAAGAGGTGGGACTTCATGGGAGAGAAAGAACTCTGTTGAAGATTATCTTACTGGAGGGATATTCTCTTGGAATGCAACCAAAGGACGAATCCTGCAGATAGTCACACGGTATCGACCTTACTGGGGAATAAGAGAAGATCCTTAACAAAGGATGCCCCGGTCAACAGATCGGCTGGGAACTGAGAGGTCAAAGCGAGGGATCTCGGCTGGCAAATCTGAAAGGGGAGTTGAAACTTCTTCAGAATGCAGGTTCCTGCTTAACGACTTTACTGGGGATAGGTAACATATCCCAATCTTGAAGTCTTAGAACAAAACTTTCTGAAAGAAAATCCCTGGAGTAACAAAACTTTGCTGCGGAAACGAAACTTCACCGGGGAAAGGAAACTTCACTGGGGAAACGAAAATTCACTGGGGATAAGCAGAGTCCTAAACAAACATGGGCTCTATCAAAACAGAAGAAAGCCGAACATTCCCTTCTTGACCATCATTAAGCTCTTTACAGGTGTTCAACGTGTAAACTCTTTGATATCAAACAACTGTTTTGCATACAGAAAAATGTGTATTGAGAATGATAGACCTGATGCGATAATTATTTAAGCCTTGAAGTTGAAAACTTTAACAAAATGTCGCATCTCTGTTATTAACGAATCACTGGCTAGAGTGCAAAAAGGTTTTAAAACTTTTCTTTCCCTTTTTGAAAAATAAGTTAAAATGCGGGTGATAAGATACCAACACGGCTATGCAACACATGTTCGGGGAGTTTAGCAAATGTTATCCCGTTGTAGTATGCTTTCAAGTTAAACCCTTGTTTCAGTTAGGACTTTTAAAGGTTGTAACGTGGCCTGGGTCAGGGTTCTTTTGAATTTTTTTTCAAGGCTAAAGTTATTTGGTGCCCACCCCCTTCGTGATATTCTCCTGTCCTAAGTTTAGCTGACTTTTCTCAAACGTTCACCTTTCAAAAGGATTTATGATGGTTGAGTGATCACGACAAATCCTCCCACATGATCTCCACTTATCTTCTGCTGCTTTTATTTGTCTCTTTTATATATTATTGTTCCTCCTTTGATGAAAATTTTATTGGATGATCTCTTTTTTTCTGGCCTCTTAGGTTCTCTTTTCCCTAACTTTTGCCTGGACAAAATCTCTTGAATTTCCATTTTTGGGAGTCCAGCGGGATGCCCTAACTTTTGCCTAAGCGACTTGTTTTCAAGTTTTGACTTAGCAGGGCCTTTTGTTTCTTTCTTATTCACACTTTCCACTTCGAACAAGTCGATGTGACTTTAGGTCCTTGGAATTTTTCTTTCTTTCTTTTTTTTTTGAAGAAAATAAATGCCTCATTCCTTAGTCGGCGAGGGATAGCCATTATTGTATCGATTCGATCTCGACTTCAGGACTATGTGAGGAAATGAACATCATGGTTTAGACATTTTTTCTAATCTTATGATGCGAAAGATAAAATGTGGCGATCCTCAGAGGGGTCATTCCTTCTGAAATTTGAATGCTTGGGAAAATCAACTGAACATCTACCCTGCCCCTGGTTTAAAAATGTTTATTTTTCTTTGAATGGAAAAGAAACTCCTACTTCGAAGGCTCAGAGGGGTTAACGAGGGTCTAACTCCCTTATATCTCCAGTGTTTGGGGATTGAAACAATGCTTGTAGATCATCAACAAGGTTCTACTCGAAAGCATACCACTACAGTCACTGCCCTTTTTTAGACTCCTTCCTCCAAATTTTGGCCATGCAGAAGATTTGGCACAGCTGGTATCAAAATTCCTGAAAAAACGATTAAAGAGTGATACTGGATGGATTAAATGAAATGAAACAATTTTTCAAGGCAAAAATATTCAACGCATCAGGACTGACATTCGGCTATAAACAAAATCCTATATGCAGACAATGCTAAAATAATCAATCAAGACGACACACGAGAGTGCAGCAAAGAAGCGTAATAAAAGCCATTATGGGGAAGCAGTGTCTCCAACCAGGTTCACCGGTCCCACTGACTTGCCGGATCTTGATATTACCCTGTCCCATGATCCTTACCAACGGCCCGAAGTTGTGAAACAAAACCGCAAGGCAAGAATGCCTAAAAGAGTGAAAGAGAAGTCCACCAAACAGAGAAAAAAACATGCCCCTTGCACAATAGTAGGGGTGTTTGTTATCCGTATTTCAAGAGATCAGCCAACCATGACTTAGATTATCATATCTATGTAAGGGCTACAAAGTTTATATGCTCATGCTTATCAAAAATATTGGACGTTTTTGCAAACAAAATAGTAAAAAGAGAGAAAAGAAAAATATGCGTATACTTGAAAGAAGATATTCTATTAATTTGGAAAAACCAGCCTGCGAAAAAGGAATTTACACTTGGAAGCAAGTAATTACAAAATTGAAGCAAACTAGTGTTCATAAATGGCAATGTGAATGTGAATATCCATCAAGTCCCGACTCTGCTATGACTCTGATGACTCTCATCTTCCTGCTTTCGGACAAATCATGCTTGGATTAGCTTCGAGCTTATGCCAGGTGACAGAATGAAGCAAAGAAACAAAGGGGCTCATGCTGTGCGTAGTCATTTGCTTCAAGTCCCTAAATTTTGCCTGAGTCTCCCTTTCGGGTTTTCGATTCACCAGGACACCCTCTTTTTGCCTAAACCGCCCTTTCGGGTTTTCATTTTAGCGGGTTTTTTTATATTTTTTTATGCAAAGTATTTTTTAACTACGTCAGCATCACATGGAGAGGGAAGTACTCTCCATACATAGTTGTGAGCATCATCGCTCCTCCAGAGAAAAATTTTCTGACCACGAAAGGACCTTCATAAGTTGGAACCCACTTTCCCCTGGGATCTCCCTGGGGAAGAATTATCCTCTTGAGCACAAGGTCGCCTGGTTTGTAACACTGAGGTCATACCCTCTTATCAAAAGCTTTTCTCATCCTTTGCTGATACACCTGACCATGACATACGGCTGTCAATCTCTTTTCATCAATAAGTTCCAACTGATCCAGCCGATTCTGTACCCATTCACTTTCATCCAGCTCAACATCTCTCATGACCCTAAGAGAAGGAATCTCGACTTCTACTGGCAGTACTGCTTCTATGCCGTAAACCAATGAAAATGGGGTTGCCCCAATCGAAGTACGCACCGTGGTGCGATAACCATGCAAAGCGAAAGGCAACATCTCATGCCAATCTTTATAGGTTACAACCATCTTCTGCACGACTTTCTTGATATTCTTATTGGCCGCTTCTACATCGCCATTCATCTTTGGTCTATATGGGGAAGAGTTATAATGCTTAATTTTGAAGGACTCACAAATCTCCTTCATCATCTTGTTGTTTAGATTAGACCCATTATCGATAATGATCTTTTCAGGCACTCCGTAGCGACAGATAATATTGTGCTTAATGAACCGAGTTACCACTTGCTTGGTGACATTGGCATATGATGTAACTTTGACCCATTTCGTAAAATAATCGATGGCAACCAGAATGAAATGGTGCCTGTTGGACGCAGTCGGTTCAATCTAGGGGTGTTCAAAACCAAACCGGCCCAATAGAAAACCGCAAAACCTAACCGAACCAAACCAAAACCGCAAAAAACCGCATTTGGTTCGGATGTGTTTGGGTCATTTTCTCACGGAACCGCATGGTTCAGTTCGGTTTGCGGTTTATATTTTACAAACTGAACCAAACCAAACAAAACCGCATTATGTTATAAAATCTTACTAACCAATATATATTTCTTTAATTCTTTAGAGAAATAAACATGTATTATGTGTATATTTTATCATACCTTGTATTATATTCATTTTAATTTACAAATCATAAAAAAATAAAATATTATTCATTTATAAATACTATTTCCACAAACTATATTTTATCGTATTCTTTGTATAATATTTATTTAAGAATGCAATCTTGTTTATATCATTCTTTAGATTTAGATAAAATTATAATACGCAATTTTATGTATCAAATTATAAACTTATTTTGACAATTATAAATTTTTTTATGGTAATGTACGAACAATTAAACACAAAATTATATTTTCCTCTACATTTGTTTGTATGACTTAATAATTTTTTTTTGTAAAAAACCGAACCAATCCAAACCGCATTAGTTTGGTTTGGTTTGGTTCAGATTTATTTTTAAAAGCCAACCAAACCAAACCGAACCGCGTGTTTTTTCTCTTGCGGTTCGGGTGATTTTTTGCTTCAAAACCGCCCAAACCGCACCGCGAACACCCCTAGTTCAATCTTTCCGATCATATCAATTCCCCACATCGCAAACGGCCAAGGGGAGGTCAAGAATTCAAAGGTACTGGCGGTACGTGCACTTTATCAGCATAGACTTGACATTTGTGGCAAACCCGCGCATGATTGTAACAGTCAGTTTCCATGGTGGACCAATAATAACCTGCTCGCAAGATCTTTTTAGCCATGGTGTTCCCGTTGGAATGGGTCCCAAAATCACCTTCATGTATCTCTTCAATGATTCTAACTGCTTCTTTCTTGTCAACACATCTGAGCAGTAGACCATCATGATGCCTCCTGTACAACACACCACCACTGAGAAAGAACTTAGCTGAAAATCTTCTCAAGAACTTCTTATCTATGACGGATGCCCTCTAAGGGTACTCTTGTGTTTCAAGGTACCGCTTAACATCATAAAACCAAGGATTGACATCTGGTTCAAAACTGGCTTCAAAACAGAAAGCTGGCTCACTCAAACTTCTGATAGTAATGGAAGGTGCCTCATTAGCCCACTTAACCTTGAACATGAAGGACAAAGTTTCCAGTGCATCGACTAGATTGTTTTCTTCTCTGGGAATGTGTTCAAACATGATCTCTTCGAAGTACGAAATCAACTTCATAACATGCTCACGGTACGGAATTAGGTTCTGATGGCGAGTCTCCCAATCTCCATTAATCTGGATGATAACAAGATTGGAATCCCCGTAAACTTTCAAAAATTTGATGCGCAGGTCGATTGCCGCTTCAATGCCATAAATGCAAGCCTCATATTCGGCCATGTTGTTAGTGCAGTTAAAACAGATACGAGCCGTGAAAGGAATGTGGTATCCTTCAGGGGAAGTGATAATAGCTTTGATGCCGTTGCCCATGGCATTAGAGGCACCATCAAAAACAAGCATCCAACCCGATCCCGGCTCGGGTCCTTCGTCTGGGTCTGGTATATTACAATCCCGAATATACACAATTTCCTTATCTGGAAAATCAAACTTCATCGGTTCATAATCATTCATGGGCTGATGAGCAAGATGATCGGCTAGTACACTACCCTTAATTGCTTTTTGAGTAGTGTATTGGATATCATATTCAGTGAGTATCATCTGCCAACGGGCTACCCTGCCTGTAAGAGCTGGCTTCTCAAAAATGTACTTGATTGGATCCATTTTGGATATCAAGTAGGTGGTGTGAGTTAACATGTATTGCCTCAAACGTTTGGCGGCCCAGGAAAGCGCACAACAAGTCTTTTCCAGCAATGAGTACCTCGACTCGCATTCCATAAACTTCTTACTCAAGTAGTAAATAGCCTGTTCCTTCTTCCCTGTCTCGTCGTGCTGACCGAGGACACAACCCATTGAGGTCTCCAACACAGTTAGGTACATGATTAGTGGCCTTCCTTCCATTGGCGGTATGAGTATCAAAGGTTATTGCAAATATTCCTTTATTTTGTCAAAGGCCTTCTGACAATCCTCATTCCATTTTACTGTCTGAATTTTCTTTAACAACTTGAACATAGGTTCACAGGTGGCAGTGAGATGAGAAATAAATATGGAAATATAGTTTAACCTTCCCAAGAAGCCACGTACTTCCTTCTCTGTTTTTGGCTCAGGCATTTCCTGTATCGCTTTGACTTTGGCCGGGTCCACTTCAATACCTTTTTCACTTACAATAAAATCCAACAGCTTGCCGGATCTCACCCCGAAGGCGCACTTATTCGGATTCAACCTTAGCAAGAACTGCCTCAGTCAACCGAACAATTTTTCCAGATGAACTAGATGTTCCTCCTCTGTGTCAGACTTGGCAATCATATCATCTACATATACCTCAATCTCTTTGTGAATCAAGTCATGAAAGAGAGTGACCATGGCACGCTGATATGTTGCCCCGACATTTTTCAAACCAAACGACATCACTTTATAACAGAAATTTCCCCAAGGCGTGATGAATGTTGTCTTCTCCATATCCTCCGGAGCCATCTTAGTTTTATTGTAACCCGAAAATCCATCCATGAACGAGAACACCTTGGAATGAGCAGTGTTATCGACCAACACATCAATATTTGGAAGAGGGAAATCATCTTTAGGGCTTGCCCTGTTCAAATCCCTATAATCCACGCACATCTTGACTTTACCATCCTTCTTGGGCACAGGCACAATATTTGCAATCCATGGCGAATAATTGACAACTTTTAAGAAATTTGCGTCCAACTGCTTCAAGACCTCCTCCTTGATCTTCTTGGACATCTCAGGATGAGTTCTTCGGAGCTTCTGCTTGACAGGAGAACAACCTTCTTTGAGCGGTAGTCGATGCACCACTATGTCTGTATCCAACCCAGGCATATCCTCATAAGACCAGGTAAAGATATCAGAATACTCACGGAGTAGCTCAATCAATCTGGCTTTTACACTTTCTTCGAGATCGACCCCTAACTTGACTTCTCTTCTTACCTCTTTTGTACCAATATTCACCACCTCAATCGAATCCTGATTCAGATGGATAACCTTCTCCTCTTGTTTCAACAGTCTTGCTAATTCCTCAGGAAGATTTCACTCCTCATATGCTTCTTCTTCAGCTTGATAGATAGGAACATCAAAGTCACAATGAGCCATAACAGAGTCGTTATCAATAGAATTGGTGGTTGAAGTGCATCTGCATGAATGACATTTTTGTGTTTTTTAGTGACAGTGTGTGGAAAGAGAAACATTTCCATTTAAAAAGAAAAAGAAAAAAGAAACAAGATTTTGAATGCAAAAACATCCTTTATTTCATGATAAACTTGCAAAATAAACATGGTGGCCCTACACAAATGATTCACTACGCCTTGGGCAGAGCGTAGGAATTATGATATGATAATAAAAGAAACAAGAAAATTACTCCTCAGCACTTGAAACTTAGATAACATCCAGAGAAGTCCAATTGTTGAGTGTCTGGCCAGGAATACTCGGACGAATCCAATCTTCGATACTGTAGCCATCTACCCTATCGTCGCCAACTGCATTGACGTGTCCTTCTTGAGTAGCACAAGGATGGGAAAACTTCACAGGAGTAGATAAACTGGATGCTCTGGGAGCTGCACTCTGCTGACCTGGGCTAAAACCAAGACCAAATTTATCAAACTTCGGAGTAACGTCCAGCACCTGACCCCAACCTTCAGGGTTACCACCTTCCACCACAACTTTTGCATCTTTGAGAGAAGACATAACAGTTTCCGATTTCTTTTTCTGCTCTGGAGGAGGAAAGTTGACAACATGAACTGTCTCAAATGCCTGAAACGGCGTCTCGTGTATCTCACCTTCACCTTCGACATAACGAAATGACGTCAAATGACTCACAATGTACTCTTCCTCTCCGCACACAAATATCACCTTTCCTTCTGCAGGATACTTGAGTTTCTGATGAAGGGTAGAAGTGACTGCTCTTGCTCTATGAATCCACGACCTCCCCAACAAGAAACAGTATGCTGGCTGTATATCCATCACAAAAAATGTGGCCGTAAAGGTGCGAGGATCAACTTTGATTGGTAGCTCCACTTCCCGAAATACTAACCTTCGAGACCCATCAAACACCTTCACCATCAAATCGCTAGGGCGCAACTCTAGTCCAGAATAATCAATCTTCATCAATGCTGACTTGGGCAATACATTTAAAGACGATCCGGTATCTACCAAAACCCGGAATAAAGTAGTGCCCCTGCACTCCATTGAAATATGCAACACTTTGTTATGGTCTGGTCCCTCTGGAGGAAGATCAAAATCACTGAAGCCCAAACCATTCCCGGTAGATATATTAGCGCAAACATTTTCGAACTGATTGACAGTTATCTCATGTGGTACGAACGCATTCTTCAATAACTTCATCAAAGCATTTCTTTGAGGTTCTGAATAAATCAATAGAGACAAGATATACATCTTAGAAGGAGTATGGCTCAAATAATCAATTATGCTATAATCACTCTTTTTGATAATCCGCATTAACTCTTCAACTTCATCGAGAACTGAAGAAGCTTCGGGTATCGGAATTGATTGAGTCACATTGGCTGGCGTAACCCTTGGATTACCAATCATGACCTGTTGTTTTCCTTTTTCTCTTGCAGAAGCATCAACCGCATCTTGCACATTGGAAGAACCAAATACTCTCCCGCTTCTAGTCATTCGACCCACACCAGAAAAGTTATGGACTTCCTCTTCATCGCCTTCAGCACGTTCTTCCTCAAACAAACGAGCATTAACCTCCTGCTTTACCCCGTGGAGATAAACATCGGCATCGTAATTCCACGGGACAGACTTCTCACTGGTATACAGCATAGGTCCGGGTACTATAATCATCAGAGGGGGTGCCCTTGATGGGGCAGGAATGCGCGCAGGGGTGTAAGAAATAGATATCACATCAACATCTTCTTCGGTAACATTGTGGTAGCTCGGTTTTCTATCAAACTGCAGGGAACCTTCATTCATCAATAGTTGGATGCGGGCTTTTAAATCATTGCAGCCCTTCGGTTGCTCTCTACACTTGACACACTCAGAAGTACAACCCGGGAAAATATAATTCTCAAGCAAATACCTCTTAACAAATCTCAACGGAGTAGTTACTTGTTCCACATCCATGATTAAATTCAACATTTCACCATTATCATCAATCATATTAACAACACCCCCTCCATGCCTAGGCATTGGGTTCTGAGTAACATTCAGACCAATTACTGGAGTAAATTCAATTGACTTTCTTTGCCCAATCTTCAGCTTTCTTCACTAAGAAATCCAAATAAAACCCTGCAATACCTTCACTGGACTTCCAATTGTCTTTCACCTCTTTCCAACTCAAATGGAGAATTTAAGCAATGACTTCGAACTTTGGCTTTTCTGGCACTTGGACAAAAGGAACTTAATCGGTAAATCTGATATTAAGCAGGTACGAGTACTCTTCTAGGGTGGGAACCAGTTGATAATCTTGGAAAGTAAAGCATCGTAATTCTTTGTCATAGAACTGGAAGAGAGTGATCAAAGCCATCGGGTTAACTGGAGTATTAAGGACCAGTAACATGTTGCCATAATTCTTGCTGAAATTGTTCAGAACATCACCCTTCAAATAAGAACTCAACCTCTTCAACTCGGCCACATCAATGGTAGGAATCTGATAAGAGAAAGTATGCCTGGTGAGCTCTTTAACATGAACTGAATCAGACTCAACCGGAGGGAGACTAGCCATTTCTGATGGAAAGAAGACTCTTGAATGTCCCTGGAAAATGACATGCACATGCTAGTTATTTTTTTTACATCATTTTTTTAAGAAATAAACATGCTATGATGCAATATGACAGGATCAAAGTTCACACTGGATCGTGGCTGGACCATTATAGAACAACACCACTCAAGATCGCAAAAGAATCTCGTGGCTTCAAAACTATCATGGGAACCTGAGTCACCTTCGCGACACAAAGTCACCAACACTACCTGTACCTGTAAGAAAAGTTTTCCCGCCCCTCTCACGGGTGTAGTCTAGGTCAAGGTAAGGTTAGAAGCCAAATCATAGTACAAGAGCTTGAATGTCGGTATTATCATACGATAACACCTATCCGAACTACCTCCGAAGTCATGGGTCTCATGGTCAGGTCTACAAAGCATCCGCCTCATAGCTACCATGGCCACTCTATTCCTAGTTCCTATGGAATTCACTCATAGCCTGGGTATGAGGCCTTTTACCTCATGGAACAACCCACCCACCAAGAAAATCCAGAAACCAACAATCCATCCAAATCCAGTATGCAGAAAGTAAAGCGCACATAGGATGCAATGCAAATAGATAAATATGCAAAGCGATAAATAAACACCCAAAAGGAAAATAAACAAGAGCTAGGATCGACTCCGGGATGGACCAGCAAAAGGTCAATCTTTCCCCAGTGAATTCTCCAGCTGAAACTACCGGCTGAAAATCATCGAACAATGAAGTCACCATCGAACGTCTTTTATCCCGTCGAGAGGGAAAGGTAAACATCGAGAAAACCTGAAAAGGGAGAAATCACGGTCTTTCGACCGAGAGATTGGGTAAGGGAGTCTGTTACGCGAGGGGGAAGGTGTTAGCACCCCACACGCCCGTAGTACTCTACGGTATCCACTCTTGTTGTCTAATCTAATGGGTGTGGTCAAATCCTATGTCTATGGCTTAAAACTGAAAAGGGAATGCATGCGAAAGAAAAGAAAATAACGTAGGGAAAATAAAAAGATGTGCTCGGTTGGGCCCTACCCCAATGCCTACGTATCCCTTTTAAGGAATCAGAGCAGCCGCAGTTCGGCTTACGTGTTTTGGTTGGTTTGTGTTTTTTAATTAAGACAAACAAAGATAGTCAAGATGGCAAAACATTAAGTAAAACAACAAACAAAAGAGATGGTAATACATCGACTAAATGATACTAAAGTAACGTGTCAAAGACGGCGAAACATCAATAAAACGGATGGTAAAACATCACACCTAAGGATGATATCAAGAATCAAAGTAGGATAACAAACATGTGCGATGGCAAAATACCGACTTTAAACAAATGTGCGATGGTGAAACATCGGCTAAGAGATAACAAGACATCATGGCAAAGATGGCAAAACATCGATAAAACAGATGACAAAACATCACACCTAACAATGATATTGAGGATCAAAGTAGGATAACAGACATGTGCGATGGCGAAACATCAGCTTCAAGATAACAAGATGTCATGGCAAAGATGGCGAAACATCGATAAAACAGATGGCAAAATATCACACCTAACAATGATATTGAGAATCAAAGTAGGATAACAAGCATGTACGATGGCGAAACATCAGCTTCAAGCAAATGTGCGATGGCGAAACATCGGTTAAGAGATAACAAAGAAATCATGGCAAAGATGGCGAAACATCAATAAAACAGATGACGAAACATCACACCTAACAATGATATTGGGAATCAAAGTAGGATAACAGACATGTGCGATGGCGAAACATCGGCTTCAAACAAATGTGCGATGGTGAAACATCGGCTAAAAGGTAACATGGCAGAGACGACAAAATATCACACCTATCAATGATATTGGGAATCAAAGTAGGATAACAAACATGTGCGATGGCGAAACATCGACTTCAAGATAACACAGACAAAGTAAGATTGGTTTGTATCTTTTATTTTGAAGAGGAGTTTGAGTTTATTAGAGGTGTTCTTATGATTTGCCAAGAAACATATTTTTGTTTTAAGATGCAAAATGCAAAGAAAGGAAAAATAACTAAGGGGAACTAGCCTAGCACTATCCCTAGTGTTATCATACAATGGTTGACCCTAAGGTTGAGGATAAAGGAAAATCCTATCCTATGTTAGCATACATGGATTCCTTCCTTAATCGGCATATCAAAGAAAGCTTAACAAAACTATCCTATAGGGAACATGCAATGAGAGCGAAGTCGTGATCTCAATATCTAAATTGAGTGACTCATCGATCAATAATTAAAGAGGAAAAGCAATAAACATCCTATAGGGAACATGCAATGAGAGCGAAGTCGTGATCTCAATATCTAAATTGAGTGACTCATCGATCAACAATTAAAGAACAAAAGCAATAAACATCCTATAGGGAGCATGCAATGAGAGCGAAGTCGTGATCTCAATATCTAAATTGAGTGACTCATCGATCAACAACAAACAAAATACATGCAATCAGACAAAAACCAGAGGGCCTCCTGACATATATTAGCAACAGAGGTCCCGTCATGCAATCAGAGAATTATGCAAAATGAAAATGGGAGAAAGGAGGTAGTACAATACCAAACAGATAACTATCTGTAGCAATCAAGCAAGAATAAAAGAAATCCAGAGAAACTTCAATCAAGCTGGCATCAATAAACAAATTGAGTCAGGAATCTATTAGATATGAACAAGTCCCATGGTCAATGTATGACATTCAATATCATATGTATGTATATCCTGCATAAACCATCAAACATGCCAAGCATAAAAAACAATGCCAGTATAATAGATTGTGTTTCACAAATAAAGTGAAACACAAGAAGCCTCAAGCCAGAAATGACAACTTTCTCAGAGTACCTCGCACATTTAACAACCAAGTTAGTATTCCATAAGGTGAAAAAGTGAGAACAAACATGATGGCTTTAGACATGATGAACAAGAAGAAACAAGCATATGCACAAATTAGGTCAAGAAAAGCAGGGGAATGTTGCTCCTTTCTATCACCATTTTGAATTGACAATTGAATGTCAATCAAGGATCATAAGAGCTTGAGAATAATATGGACAAAGACCATAAAAGTCAGTAGCAAACATATTTTAATCATGCATAGCTAATTCAATCACAACTTCATGAACACAATAAGAGATGAAACCTACATAATGCATTAGATGGTTCAAAATATTCAAACATGAGGCTTTTAAGTGGAATGGCTTGAGTTAACATGGACAAGTCAGAACCAACATGATCATTAGGTTCCCAATTATAGGCCTCACTCAAGTTCATTAGCCATCAAACAAATTGCAACAAGTCATGCAAACATAATTGGGTACCTTCACTTCAAAATAACATCAAAAATAGAAATAAAGATCCATAATTCAAACCAAAAAAACTTAACATCTTTGAAAGGTATAAAAGTCATAATGCAAGCCCTAAGTTCATGAATGATTGGGGAGGAGGTCAAATGAAGTGAAAAGTTTAAGACTAGTTGGCAAAACCACCAAACTAGACAAGTTTTCAAAATTATTTGTGGAAAAATGTTAAACCAAGTCAAATAATTCAAGAGAAATGGTTTTCAAACTCCCAAGACATTCATGAACCATGATCAAGACCTGAAATCCAATAAAAGTCCAAGGCACAAGGGTTTTGAACATAAAACTTGCACCATAAGCAACAAAACCCTAGATTTTGACTTTTAATCCTAAATATTAATTAAATAGGATCAAAACCCAAAAATATCAAACCAAGGTCATGCAAAATATCAAGAAACCCTAAATGTCAGAAAATACACTTTTTCATATTTTTTTGAATTAGGAAAAGTCAAGAAAGAAATTAATATGCAAACAAATATGTAATTAACAAATATCCACATATCAAAATGATATTTAAATAAAAAAGTCATAAAAATGCCCAACCAATATTATATTCAAATATTAGGGCTAAAAACATACATCCATGAATTTTTGTGAATTTTTGGATAAAAGGAAAATATTAAAAAAAACAAACAATTAATAATAAAATTGTTATTCAAAGGCAAGAAAATGCAAATCATAACCAAAAATCACAAAAAAGGCAAAACAAAAATATGATTAGGTTCTATGATTAAAAACAAGATTACATGATTTTTTTTTGGAATTTTTGAATTAATAGAAGTATTAAAAATAAAAAAAAAACAAACAAATATTACAAATAACCTTTGAAATTAAATTTTTAATCAAAAATAAGAAAATGATGAACCAAAGTCAGAATCAATTTTCACATTATTTTGGGAGCCTCAAATAACTTTTGTGTATTTTTTAGGTCAAAGGAACTATTAAAATAAAAATTATCTCTGATTAATTAATTAATTAAACCTAACAATTTTTGAACCAATCAAAATATTTTCAAAAAATTATCAAAAAAATACACAAAGTCAGAAATATTATTTTGAATTTATGATAATGTTTTCAGAATTTTCCAATCATTTTTGAGCAAGAAATAAAATCATGGAAATCAATTTATAAAACAAAAATTCAAATAATCCAAAAATTTCAAACGGACCAATCATGATGTGCCACCACATCATCTTCAACCTCTGATCATTCAAAAAACGCGCGCATCGTCTATATTTAGGGCTCACTTTCAGATCAACACAACACACTCAATTTTGCATCATTTTTGATGAAATCAAAGGCAAATCAAAGCTAGCATGGCAAGGAATCCATAGCAATTCGAATCAAATCAAATCATCAATCACAATGTCCACAATCAAGCCATGAACATGAACAAAAACATTCTGCATCGCGAGTTTTAGAACATTCAAACATGCATAATTCATCAAATTAAACGCTATAAAGCTTCATAATCATTCCATAGACTTCAAACAACATGATTATGAACTTAAATCACACAAAGCATGGCTATAAATCAGAATTCAAAGTTGAGAATTCAAACCTTTGAGAAAAAATGGATCTACTGTCTCCTTCACTCTAGTTGCAATCCAAGCCTCGATCTACAATCCTTATCACTTGGAGAAGAGAATGCAAGAAGAATTGGCCAAAACGCGCAAGGGAGATGGAAGAATCAAAGAAAAATGCAGAGCTACAAGCTATGGAGTTTCTGACTTTTATTGATGAAATGAGGCACAAACCCTTTACACTGAAGCTTGCTTCTCAATATATAGAGCATCAGAAGGAGGGTAGGATAGGTTTTTCGCGCTGAAAGCTCTTGGAAAGAATGAAATCTCCTTTTGGCCCAAATCAAGCATGCACATACAACCTTCAAATCCCTCGTGCGTTGGCTTGCTTTTTGCCTGCATTTTAATCCATTTGTCCTCAGGAAGAGATTAGCAACAAGATTAGGACTTAAATCCTTGCATTAAGCTTGTGTTGGTGATTAGGCAATTTTGAGCAAGTTTTTGCAAAACCACGAATTCCTTGTTCCTTTGCCCATGTGCAGCTCAAATGTTGGCATGATGGGCCTCAACATGTCACAAATTACCAATGGGATTGATTAGAAGCAAGGAGAATGACTAAAACTTGAGTTTGCAAGAAATGGCCATTTTGCATATTTGCCAAATTTCAATAAAATGCCCCAAAATTCCAAAACTCACAACTTGCTCATACTTTTGAATTTTGGCACAAATGAGCACAATTGGGAAAGGTCTTGAAAATATCTACAATCCCATAGTTTTGAGTTTTTGCAAATTAATCCATTAAGGCTCCCAAAATCTAGCTTGAAATTCACTAATTTTGAAAAATGACCTATAATTTTGTGACTTCAAAAGACCATAACTCTTGATTCCTTGCCAATTTAAATATGAGACTAAAAGGAGGTGAAATATAATTCTATTAGATTTCCAAGCATATTTCATTTGCATCTTCTTGATCAAGGGTGAATAAAATATGATTTTTTGAAATTAGGCCCTTATTTTCCAAAATTAGTAACTTCTAGGGTTTCTTCAAAAACAAGTTTCAACCCAAACTTCAATCTCTTTAATCCAATGACCAAAATGGACTTGAAATATGAAAAGTAAATCCTTGAATTGATGGTTGGCCAAAAATTCACTTGGTCAACCTTGACTTTGACTGATTTTGACCAAAATGACCATTTTGCCCTTCTAAATCAATTGATCCACTCCCCTTCAAAATTGATGATTACAACTTCAAACATATGATCTTCCAAACATTTAAAGGCCATGTGCAAAGTTTCACTTCAAAATTCTCAAGAAATCTTGATGAAATCCCAAACCCTAATTTTGGTCAACACATTAGGAGACTGATGAATCATCTCCAAAACTTCAAATCCTCTGGGCATCTTGATCAATTTCTTGTACAAAGACCTTTCAAATATCAAAGAAATGTTGTATCTCCCTAAATCAAGTCTTATACATTGGCCAGCAACCTTGCTCAAGCAAACCCTAATTTGGCTGATGAATCCAAAGAGATGGGTAAAAACATCTTGAGATATGCCATAACCTTTGAGCTCAAAAGATCCAGAGATTTGGATGGTAAGATATTTCTTGAGAAACTTGTCCATGTAATCAACCTTCAAAGCTTTGAGGAAAACTTGGTAACCAAATTACTTTGATCCTATCACAATGCATGAATGCAATGCACTATGATGTTCATGATGAAACATAAGTGTTGTACCCCAAAATTTGCCCTCCCATTTCCCCAACATTTTCTCATCACAAGGCCTTTGAAGATCAAGGTCCAATTAGGGTTTCCTCTGCTCAAGATTCCTCCTTGCACTGTGGACTCAAAATTAGGGTTTGTGTTTGCCTAAGGATGTTTTGACCTAAAATGCCTAAGATGAATTTCATGCTTCATATTGGACTCCCAAGTTTACCTATACCAAGTTTCAAGTCTTGATTCCAAGTTTTGCCCAGGCAATTGGACAGTTGACCTAGAAATCAACTGTATTGGGGAAAAAGTCAACTGTGGCCAATTGACAGTCAAACCTCATGAAATTTGATCCACATCAACATTATAAACTCACATGAATCATTTGATCAAGTTTGGATCACAATTCCACAAGAAATTTGATCAGATCACCAAAAGGGCAAAATGGTCATTTTTAGGGTTTTGACTGCACAAAGACAATTTTTGACTGTTTGACCTAGCCAATGGCAAATCAAACTCACATATGGACTCAAGGACCCCATGGAACTATCTTGACATGTTCATCAAGCTCAAAAGATCCCAAGTACACAAGATTGACAGTTGAATTTCCCAGTCAATTGATCAATTTTGACTGTACACTGAAAAGTCAAACTTTGACTTTTTGGTCAAAATCAAGAGTCAAGATTCATTTTTCATCAAAACTTGCCAAATCATGAAACTTGTTCACCAAGAAATCTCAAAATGCAAATTAGGGTTTGAAAATGGAATTTTTCATAACTTAGAATTTTTCTAAGTTATGAAAAACCCTAATTTTTTCCCAAATTTGCCCCATCTTTTCACCATGATCCATTTGGATTCAAACAAAAGTCAAAACATGAAAGTTGTAGCTTGTTGCATAATCTACAACTTTGATTCACAAAGTTTTCTCATTTGAAGCTTGTATCTCAAGTTATAATTTTTTGAATAAGGGCACTAAACCATCTTTTAACTTAGTGAAATTTGACCTATTTTGACAAGGTTTTCTACCCTACTTCAAGGCCACTTTTCATACCCTTCCACTTGGAATTTTTATTTGCATTTCAAAGATGGATTGTAGTACACATTCCAAGCTTTCCAAAATGTCCAAGAAATCATCAAACAACCTCATAACTTGAGAGATTCGAATTTCACAAGTTGGCAAAAATTCACTTTTTGTTCTTCATCAAGACATGTTCATAATCTTGCCAATTTGAAATCAGTTTGCTTTATGCTTGATTACAGGTCCTTGAACCATTCCATACTCAATAATTTAATGCATATTCAATGTGTTAAGGTGTTGTTCTTTGAGTGCAAGCATTGTATGCAAGATTAATCCTAAACTAGATAAAGTGAAATTTCCATTTTTGAAAAGATTAGCTTTATGTCAAATTAGAAATCCAACAAGTACATGGAAGATCTGCTTGGCACAAGTTTATGTGCATAACACACTGATCAAGAGATGTTTATGCAGCACATTAGGAGGCCCCCTACTAACCTAAAACCACCAACTTGCTTTTGTTGCTTAAGATAGAAGAAAAGTCCATAACTTATGCCATCTATCATCTCAGCTTAGGAACAGAAGAGAAAAGTTATCAAACACATTCCATAGACCACATCCAAGCTTTGGCACGAGTCCTGAACATCTAAAGCACCCTCCATCTCAAAGTCACCTTGAAACTGCTCAAATAGGGGAACCCCTGCAGTTTGAGTGCAAACTCCCAATCCCTTCGAGCATTTTGATCCAAACCTTTTCCTCTACCTTCCCTACAATATATACAAGCTAACCATGTCCTAAAATCAGACCTGTAACACCTCCAAGCCACTTCACCATTTTTAATTTTCTGTTTTGCAGTTGGAGTTCACTAGCTCGATTCAGGGAGTTTCAAGACAAAGTAGGAATTGGAAAAGCATCCTTACACTTCAAGGAAGCTGTACAAGTCATCATTTCACTCTGAAACATCCTCCATTGCAAAGCTCGACTCCAACTGAACAGGTACATTCATGGAGTTCTATCTCCCTTATTAGGCATTGTTAGCTTTAGATTTTTGAAGAAAACATGTCACAATCATAGCCCTGAACATGCTCATATGTTTAGATTTCATTTATATTTCGTGTGCTTAGAGAATTTCATGTCTGAACATTGATGAGAAGTTAGGTCAGAAATGGGGGGGAGAGAAATTCTCCCTCATCTTAGAGAGATAGGTCATGTTCTTTATATGGTTGAAACCGTCTCTTAATGCTCTACACTTTTCATGTTATGAGTTTTGCTTGAAAGTCCAGGAATCCAGAGATAAAAAACGCGTGTTTTGCTTGAAGGATGCTGTACAGAGGTTGAAGAAGAAGTGGTCTGGGCTGGGCCTGGATTTATTTTCTTTTCACACCCCATTTCCATGTTTACACCCCCTGAGCCCATTTGCTTCATTTTTGACTCTTTTTGACTTTTTCTTTTTTGGTTGACTTTGTTTATTTTTTCTCATGACATTAAAAACATTAAAAATATTTTTTCATCATTTTTTGCATTTATTGCATATTTATTTGTTTGTTTTCTTTGTTTGTACATAAATATATATATACTATTATTAGAATAAATATAAAAATAATGTAAATACAATTTTTATTTTTATTTACTTTCTGAAAATATTTAACATAGAAAATACTCTTTATTTATTTTATTAAAATATTAAATAAATATTTATTTTGTGTATAATACATATTTAGGGTTTAATATATATATATATATGTTTATCAATATATTAAAGTTAAAAATATAAAAACACTTGAATTCTTCATTCTCATTAATATTTGATATAAAAATACTTTTTTTTTCATAATATACTTCATTTTATCTTATTTTCATAAATATTAAATAAACATTTGTATTTAATTAGATAATAATACATTTTCCTTAAAATTAGGGTTTTTTACCCTAAATTCAAAATACTCCAAAAATAATACAATTTTTATTTTCTTTTCTATTTTACATAAACCATACTTTTCTCATGCATATAAAAACTTTCTTTTTTTTTGCATTTCACATATTTATTTAATTTCCATTTAATAATGCAATTTATTTACCTTGCAAATATTCAAAATGATGTAATAATTTAGATTTAAATTCTTGTCAATATCCCCATTTGAACATTTGTACCCCCCTTCCCATATTTGGTTTTGTAATAGCTTAGTAATTTTAATTTCGCACTTTATTGCTTTCTAATGATAACATGTTAGAATTAGGGTTTGTATGCGAAAAAACGATAAAAAATAGTTTGACCTAATACAAGATAAACAAGCATGAAAATGGACACACAAATCACACTTGCACCCCCTAGGGTTTTCCACTTGTTGCCTTCAAATAAATGGGCCATATTGCATGTTGAACTTCTTTGGGCAAAGCAAACAATTTGAATGATCATAGTCCCTCGACAAAACTTTTCAAAACAAACAAAAACAAATGATCAAGTCCCTTAAAGAAATTGCTCAAAGACATTTAACGCCGTTGCAATTATGGTCTAAAACGATGACCCGCGCCTGTCCCTTTCACATCCTAACACAAGGTTGCCCACCAAATACAATGGTGGAGCAAACTTGTTAAAAGGGTTAAAACGTAGCAAAAATCTTTTGAGAAATTTAGGAGTAGATAACCTCTTAGTTACTTGAATCAAACTTGCAAAACAAAACACTTGCCTAATTTCAAAACCACATCTCACTACACTTTCAAAACTACTTTCAAAAACAAATGAAAACCTTTTTCAAAAGACATACATCTTTGTATACATCCCCACATGGATCATTACAAAGGTTGCCACCACATTGGCCTCTTTTCAAAGTATTTTCAAACCCACACACAAAGCACCATTTAAAACAATTGAAAACAAAAGGCAAGTGATCTAAGCAAGTAACTAAGAGCCCATGGATAACCATGGATAGAAAGGGTGCTAATACCTTCCCTTTCTATAATCTACTCCCCGAACCCAAGAAAACATCTCAAAAGGTTTTTGCTGTGCTTTTTAACCTTTCCTTAGGATAAAATAAAAAGTCGGTGGCGACTCTTGCTAACCGCAACATTTGCGAATACAAAATGCAAAACCTCTAGTCAGTTCTCCCACCGTATCACAGAACTGGCGACTCTGCTGGGGAGAATAATAAAAGTGGAGTAACCTTAGGGCTTAGATCACCTTTGTTTTCAATTGATTGTCTTGTTTGCTTTTACATTTGTGGGCTTTGTATCGGAGTTTTATAGATCCTAACCCGGATCTGGGGATACCTTCTTAGAAAGTAGCAACAAGGCTGTGAGGGAACTGTGCGGGGTATACCGACATGGTTGAAGCAGTCTGCTACATTGATGTGGCACTTTGGTGTGTACCGGTAACCCTTGAGTTCAGTCAAGGAGAGTACGGGGCTGCCGCGTGGTGTCATGAAGCATCAACTAACCTTAGGAACCTTAATTGAACCATCTTGGCCTTTTTAGGGTAGTGAGATAACTGACTTTGGTGCAGTCCGAGGTTGGTTGATACTCGATACTACACTCAATTGAGGGTTGCTTTCCTGGAATATTTCGGTCGCCAGTTCAGTGGCTAAATCGAAACGATGAACAATGAAAGCAATCCAGTGATATTGGGACCTTTAGAACCCGGTTACTTTTGATAGGGCAGGTTGAGCCCACCAAACTTCAAGAGGGTAATACCCAGACCCCATGCAGGCCTAAACTCTAAGGGCTTATGTGACTTGTGTGCCTTACCATGTTTGCCTTTGTGAATATTTATAGTGTATTTAATCATCACATCATTACATCATACAAACATCATGAGCATTGACTAACCATTTCAAGGGTTTCGAATCTTCATCTTTGTTCTTGTTTTATAGGACATGGAAACTGCTCGCAGAAAGACAATTCAGATTAGCCTTGTAAAGATCCCTCCTCAGCTTAAGGAACTTCTGTCCAGGATTCCCGAGGGTTCTTCATTCAGTGAGAGACATGGAAGACTCATCAACTTGGTTAACACCAACATTGAGGAGGACTTGATAAAGGTCCTGTTCCAATTCTTTGACCCTCTGCATCACTGCTTCACCTTCCCGGATTATCAGTTGGTGCCTACATTGGAAGAGTTCTCCCGACTTCTGAAGGTCCCTATCCTTGATCAACTACCCTACAACGGTACGGAAGAGGAACCCAAGCTTGAAGAGATTGCTAAAGCCTTGCACCTACAGACATCTGACCTCAAGGGACATTGGGAAGTTAGAAGTGGTATCAAAGGGTTCTTAGCCAGGTTTCTGTTTGAAAAGGCCCAAGAATGTTGGAACTCTCTTGACCTACGAGCTTTTGAAGAAGTTATGGCCTTCCTTGTCTATGGTTTGGTGTTGTTCCCTAATCCAGATCAGCTTATTGATATCAGTGCGGTCCAGATCTTCATGACCAAGAATCCTATACCTACACTGCTGGGGGACATCCTTCACTCATGTTACACTCGAACCATGAGAAGAAGGGGTGTCCTTTTGTGTTGCACTCCTCTCCTGGGAAGGTGGTTTATTTCGCACCTTCCACAATCAGTTTTGAAGAACGAGCGGGGTTTGAGATGGTCACAACGATTAATGACTCTCACGCATGCAGATATACATTGGTGCCCTAGGTCTAGGGAAGACATCACTATCATTGATCGATGTGGGGAGTACCCCAATGTTCCTTTATTTGGAATCAAAGGGGGTATTACTTACAACCCATGCCTGGCTTGGAGACAGTTTGGTTATGCTCGGAGGGATGACCCTCATGACATGTTAATTCCTAACATAGTTTTTGACTTCGACAACGATACTCAAGGACTTCATCAGAGATTTATCAGAGCTTGGAGGATGCCAAGTAGGATAGACAGCAAGACATTAGGGCACCGGAACTCCATCCCGTTGGAACCTTATCTCAAGTGGGTACGAGCCCGCTCCCAGAAGTTAGTGATGCCTTATCCTCATATGCTTCCTGTGATCAAAGAACCAGTCTTGGAAGGAGAGGCGTCCTACACCATTCCACATCCCGACATGCCCACCTCCTGGGAAGAGATGCAGAAGAGCTGGATCCAGCTTAAGGAAGAACGAAATTCTCTTGAGACCAGTCTACATGCTAGCGAAAAGAAAGTCCTGGAACTCACCCGCCTGCTGCACGAGGAAAGGAATCTCAACACCTACATCGCGCCAAAGAGGATGCGCAATGTCTTTTTACCTTAAGGAGTCATTTTGTAGTATTTGGCCCATGGGGCATTTATGTATTAACAAATTTCTCCTTATTAATATAATGTGCGTTCCTTTTTGTCTACAACAAATTTTGAATATTCTAAATCCTTGAATGCATTGCATACATACGCATTCCATTGCACCATATGCATAGCAGGTACCCTATTTCGCAGGTTGCTTAATTTTCTTCGCTGTTTGTGTGAACAGTCATCATGAATCCAGAATCATCCAGTGAGCAAGCAATCAAGGCCCTTCAGGCCCAAAGTGCACAGTTTCAAGAGATGGTCCTAAGCCTAGCCCAAGGTCAGCAAGAGTTGAAGACTCTACTCATGAAGAAGAAGAAGAAAAAGAGGACTGCATTGTTCAACACCGGACGCAGATTTGGGAACACACTCCATAATGAAGCTGATCCAACCACTTCTTCTGCTGAGAAGAACAGTCCCCAAGGGGGAGGAGCTCCTAGTCCCGCAGTCTCCGACAACGAGACGGACTATAACGACGAACAATACCCACCTGCTGCTGACAGATACAAGCAATTGGAAGACCGCTTAAGCGCCATGGAAATTCAGAACGTGCAAGGACTGGATTTCGGAGATTTGGGGTTATCTTCTGGGGTAGTCATTCCACACAAGTTTAAGGCGCCTGCCTTCGCCAAGTATGATGGGGTCTCTTGCCCAAAGCTGCATCTGAGGTCGTACGTAAGGAAAATCCAACCTTACACGGCAGATAAGAACCTCTGGATTCACTTCTTCCAAGATAGCCTCTCGGGGTCACAGCTTGAATGGTTCTACCAATTGGATGGAGCTAGCATCCGACACTGGGAAGATTTGGCAACCGCATTCTACAGACAATACCAATACAATTCTGATCTCGCTCCTACACGTACCCAACTTCAGGGTATGTCTCTAGGAACGGGTGAAGGGTTCAAAGAGTACGCTCAAAAATGGAGAGATTTGGCTGGCAGGGTGCAGCCTCCATTGACTGATCGAGAACTGGTTGATATGTTTCTGGGGACGTTGTCTGGTCCGTTTTTCAATCATTTGGTTGGTAACTCCTCCGCTGGATTTACAGATTTGATATTAACGGGAGAAAGGATTGAAGCTGGCATCAGGTCAGGCAAGATACAGAAGGCTGCCTCTACAAGTGCTGAGAAGAGGCCGTTCAAGAAAGAAGCAAGTGCCGTCTATGGTCCTAGAAGACAAGTCAAGCCCGAAAGTCGCCAAGCCGTCAATGCTTTGGTCATCTCCAAACCTGTTGCTGCTCCTCAGCAGTACAATCAACAAAGAAGCGAAAGGCCCAAGAGGCAGTATACCCGACTAAGTATGACCTTATCTCAAATTTTACCCCAACTGTTATCCACCAACCTGGTGACCCTCAAAGAAGCTCCTAAGGTCGTCAACACTGCGTCTCCTAAATATAACCCAAATGCCCGGTGTGCTTATCATTCTGATAGTCCCGGGCACACTACTGATGATTGTTGGGCCTTGAGAAACAAAGTGCAAGATCTGATCGACGCGAAGGAAATTCAGTTTGAAGCGCCAGAAAGACCAAATGTTGTAACGGCTCCTATGCCCCAGCATAGGGTAAATGCCATTGAGGAAGAAGTGTACGCTGTTTCGGTAGATGAAGTTGTCACCCCTCTGAAGACTGTTAAGAAGAACCTACTGCGGGCCGGTTTATTTCCGGGTTGCGGTGAAGGTTGCCCGTTCTGTGCTATTTCCCTATCTGATTGTCCCTTGCTGAGGTTAGGCATCCAAGGCCTAATGGATAGCAAGGAAATTCTATTCAAAAAGACTGTTGTTCATTTGGTTCCGATAAAAGAAGTTTCTGTGATTACCATCTTCAAAAATCCAATCAAGGCTCCCCCGAAGAAGCCTGTTCAAATCATGACAGTTGCGCCTGTGATCATTACTGTTCCGGGGCCTCTCTCCTACGTGTCTGATAAAGCTGTCCCCTGGCATTATGGGGCAGACGTGTATGTGAATGGAATCAAACAAGAATTCGACGCTGGTGCCAGTATCTGCGATATCACTGGTCCAGCCAAAGTTACCCGCAGTGGCAGGCTCTTCTCGCCTGACATTGCGCCGCCCGCTATTCGAAGACCCCTTCTTATAAAACCTACAAGTTTACCTGTTCCTGCTGCTGATCAAGTTGTTTCCCCTGCTGCCGAGTCATCAAATGCTCGGGGCAAAGGGATTGAAAAAGAGCCTGCCCGGATGGAGGCACCATTACCCATAAATGCTGAGGCCTCCCGACAAGAAATGGAGGAGATTCTGAAAATAATAAAGAAGAGTGATTTTAATGTTGTCGAGCAGTTGGGGCATACACCCTCCAAGATCTCCCTGCTCTCCTTATTGCTATGCTCCGAGGCCCATGCTAAGGCCTTGATCTCATTTCTCAAGACGGCCCATGTGCCGCAGGAGACGTCTGCAGTCCAGTTCACCGATTGCATAGCAAATCTGACAGCAGACAATGGCTTGGGTTTCTCAGATGCTGACCTGACTGCAAAGGGAAGAGATCACAATGATGCCCTGCATGTCTCTATCGAATGCAGGGGCACTACTCTGGCGCATGTATTGGTGGATACTGGTTCTTCCTTGAATGTCCTACCGAAGAAGGCTTTGGATCGTTTGGATTATGAAGGCCTAGAACTGAAGCCCAGCAATATCATCGTCAGGGCCTTTGACGGTTCAAAAAGGATGGTTCATGGAGAGGTTAACATCCCTATTCGTGTGGGCTCTCAAGTGTTTGACTCTACCTTTTATGTGATGGATATACGTCCATCGTACTCTTGTCTACTGGGTCGACCTTGGATCCATAAAGCTGGGGCAGTGACCTCCACCTTGCACCAGAAGCTGAAGTATCCCGTCAGGGGGAAGATCGTCACTGTGCAAGGAGAAGAGGAGTATATGGTGAGCCATTTGAATTCCTTCAGGTACATTGAGATGGACGGAGAGTTTATTGAAACCCCCTTCCAGCATTTCGAGGAGGTGCATCCAATTTCAGTAGCTGCAGAGACAATAGCCGAAGAGAATGATTCCTTGAAGATGGCTTCCCTAAGGGATACCCGGGCTGTGGTTCAGAAAGGCAATGGTGCACACTGGGGTCAGCTTCCTGACTTCACTCAGAAGAACGACAAGTTTGGGCTAGGCTTTACTGCAGAGGCTCAGAAGGCGGTGCGCAAAGAGAAGATCGGAAAGGCTCCGGTGTTTATTTCCAGCTCAAGGGTGAATGCTATCGAGGAGGATGTGGAGGAAGTTGAGTTTGACAGTTGGATCTACCCGACTACCAGCAACGGACCAAGCAACTGGACGACGAAGGATTTTACCCCTATCACATTTGTCACGCAGTAATTAATTTCTTTTGATTCCCGATTTGTAACAAACAATATGTTAAAACTTTGTTGGCTCGGTGTCCTACCCGGGGCATCGTAGCCCCATTTGTGAGGGCTTTTTGTATGACATTTTCATATATCATCAATCAAAACATTGGACGTTTGTTGCATTTCAAATCTTTTGCTATTTTCCTTTCTGTGTTATATATATTGCAAAACAGCTATATTTACACACACTCACTTATACAGGTTTCAATCCACTCTGGATCTCACTGGTAACAGCTCTGCTACCGACAATTATGACTTCGAAAATCCGATCAACTTGGCCGAAGACGAAGGTGAAGATGATTGCGAAGTGCCTGGTGAACTCGCAAGACTGCTACTCCAGGAAGAGAGAGCTATTCAACCGCATGAAGAGCCTGTGGAGACAATTAACCTGGGTACTGAGACGGATAGGAAAGAGGTCAAGATTGGTGCCAATCTAGAGCTCAGCGTGAAGCAACGATTGATCCGGATGCTACAAGACTACATGGAGATTTTTGCTTGGTCCTATGAAGATATGCCTGGTTTGGATGCCGACATTGTAGTTCACCATCTGCCAACCAAGGAAGACTGCCCTCCAGTAAAGCAAAAAGTCCGACGGATGCGTCCAGAGATGTCTGAAAAGATCAAGGCCGAGGTTATGAAGCAGTTCGATGCCGGGTTCCTTGCAGTGACTTCTTACCCTCAGTGGGTTGCCAATGTGGTGCCAGTACCGAAGAAGGACGGTAAAGTCAGAATGTGTGTTGACTACAGGGATCTGAACAGAGCCAGCCCCAAGGATGACTTCCCCCTACCTCACATTGATGTCCTTGTTGACAATACAGCTCAACACAAGGTGTTCTCCTTCATGGATGGTTTTTCGGGGTATAATCAGATCAAGATGGCTCCAGAGGATATGGAGAAAACTACATTTGTGACTCAGTGGGGCACCTTTTGTTATAAGGTCATGCCATTCGGATTGAAAAATGTTGGGGCAACCTATCAACGTGCCATGGTTGCTTTATTTCATGATATGATCCATCATGAGATTGAGGTATACGTGGATGACATGATTGCAAGGTCTCAAACTGAGGAGGAGCACCTTGACCATCTGAGGAAGTTGTTTGACCGACTCAAGTTATACAAGCTGAGGTTGAATCCCAACAAATGCACCTTTGGGGTAAGATCCGGAAAATTGCTAGGTTTCATTGTAAGTGATAAAGGTATTCAGGTGGACCCTGCCAAGGTAAAAGCCATACAAGAGATGCCGACTCCAAAAACAGAGAAAGAAGTCAGAGGTTTCCTGGGACGACTGAATTACATCGCCCGATTCATCTCACATCTAACTGCTACTTGTGAGCCAATCTTCAAATTACTGAAGAAAGATCAAGTAGTACGCTGGAATGATGAATGTCAGGCTGCCTTTGAAAGGATAAAGGAATACCTCCAAGAGCCACCCATTCTTATGCCACCGGTGGAAGGAAGACCCCTAATACTATACTTGACAGTGCTTGATAATTCAATGGGGTGTGTGCTGGGGCAGCATGACGAGTCTGGCCGAAAAGAGCACGCTATTTATTACTTGAGCAAAAAGTTTACCGACTGTGAGTCTCGTTACTCACTGCTTGAGAAAACTTGCTGCGCTCTTGTATGGGCTGCTCGCCGGCTGAGACAGTATATGCTGACTCACACTACTTTATTGATTTCAAAGATGGATCCCATCAAGTACATATTTGAAAAGCCCGCTCTGTCTGGAAGAATAGCGAGATGGCAAATGATCTTAACAGAATATGATATCCAGTATACAACTCAGAAAGCGATTAAGGGAAGTGTACTGGCGGATCATTTGGCACACCAACCTGTGGACGATTACCAATCATTAAACTTTGATTTTCCGAATGAAGACATCATGGTGGTAACTGACTGTGAAGTACCTGGACCGGATGAAGGACCTGAGGAAGGATCCCGATGGTCTATGCATTTTGATGGAGCCTCCAATGCTTTGGGTAACGGCGTCGGCGCTGTAATCATATCTCCCAAAGGAACTCATACTCCCCTCACCGCCCGATTATGTTTCAGCTGCACCAACAATATGGCAGAATATGAGGCATGTATCATGGGTTTACAAGCTGCAATCGACTTAAGGATCAAATTTCTAAGTGTCTTCGGAGATTCCGCTCTCGTGATCAATCAGATCAAAGGCGAGTGGGATACGAAACACCCGAATCTTATTCCTTACAAGGAGTATGTGTCGACCTTGCTCCCTCACTTTGAAGAGATAACTTTTGAGCATTTCCCCAGAGAGGAGAATCAGCTAGCGGACGCACTAGCCACGATGTCTTCAATGTTCAAAGTTAAATGGGACAATGAGGCTCCCCGAATCATAATCTGGAAGTTGGATGAACCGGCATACTGCTGTGAGCTCGAGGCTGAGAAGGTGACTGAAAAACCCTGGTATCACGAGGTAAAGAGGTACTTAGAAGTTCAGGAATACCCTGAAGGTGCATCTGTCAATGATAAGAAGTTCATGAGGAGATTTGCTGCAAAATTCTTCCTCAGCAACAGCATTCTCTACAAACGGAATCATGATTCAACTCTGCTACGTTGTGTGGATAAGGCTGAAGCAGAGAAAATCATGATAGAACTTCATGAAGGTACGTTTGGAACCCATTCCAGTGGACACACCATGGCTAAGAAAATCCTTCGGGCAGGATATTTCTGGTCCACAATGGAAGCCGATTGTTACCAACACTCCCGAACTTGCCATAAATTCCAGATCTATGCTGACAAGGTGCATATCCCTCCGGTTCCTTTGAATGTCCTGACGGCACCTTGGCCTTTCGCAATGTGGGGCATCGATATGATCGGTGAGATCCGACCAACGGCATCCAATGGGCATCGCTTCATCTTGGTGGCGATCGATTACTTCACGAAATGGGTTGAGGCAGCTTCCTATGCCACAGTAACCAAGAGCGTCGTGGCACGTTTCATCCGGCATAATTTGATCTGTCGGTACGGCGTCCCAGAAAGAATCATTACGGATAATGGTACCAATCTCAATAACAAAATGATCACTGAACTCTGTGAACAATTCAAGATACAGCACCACAATTCTTCTCCCTACCGGCCGAAGATGAATGGGGCTGTAGAGGCAGCCAATAAAAATATCAAGAAAATTGTGCAGAAGATGACAGTGACCTATAAAGATTGGCACGAGATGTTACCGTTCGCTCTACATGGGTACCGCACCTCAGCAAGGACATCAACCGGGGCAACTCCTTTCTCCTTGGTCTATGGCATGGAGGCAGTCTTGCCAATTGAAATCCAGATACCCTCTCTCCGGATAATGAAGGATGCAGACTTGAATGAAGATGATTGGATCCAGACTCGACTTGATCAATTAAATCTGATTGACGAAAAGAGGCTCACTGCTATCTGTCATGGTCAAACGTATCAGAAACGGATGATCAGGGCATTTAACAAGAAAGTCAGACCGCAAGAGTATCAAGTTGGGGACCTGGTAATCAAACGCATCATCCTTCCTCAAAGTGATCCCAGGGGCAAATGGACCCCTACGTATGAAGGGCCATTTGTGGTTAAGCGTGTGTTCTCAGGAGGAGCCATGATCCTAACCACCATGGATGGTGACGACCTTCCTCACCCCGCCAATGCAGACATAGTGAAAAAATACTACGCATAAATAAGAGACCCGCTAGGTTGACATACCTAGGCAAAAATAAGGGCTCCCGGCGAACCAAAAGGGTTCGGGCAAAAATAAGGGATGAAATAAAAAAAATCTGTACACCCGGCAAGTCGAAAACCCGAAAGGGCGGCTTGGGCAAAAATGGGTATCCCGGTGGATTGAAAACCCGAAAGGGCGGTACAGGCAAAAGTTAGGGATGGAAGCGTAACACTATGTCTCATTGGATCACTTCGCATCCGGAATTCGGCATCAACTATCTGGCTCAAGATTTCGGCATCGACCAATCAGCTTCATCTTCAGTTAGGCAGCAAGGCGATGAGACATTCGAAGACATAAAGGCGATAGCAGAGTTGGAACCCAGTGGGATTGTTCACATAGCTGTTTTGTTTCCTTTTTCAAATTGTAAACTCTATATTAGTTGGCGGCGTCCTCTTACTAGGATGTCAGCCTCTTGTACAAAAACGCCTATTCACAGGCAAAGTTTAAATCAATACAGATTCACTTGTCCATACAAATTACCATTGTTTTCTTTTTCTGTTTTGCGAAGAACGTCCAATGTTCATTGTTGATATATGCATTTGACATTAAATTGCTGATTCATAAACATTTGCATATAAAACAAGAGATTAATTACAAGTGACATCAAAGACAGGGGGCAATGTGGAGTTGTCTAATACAGTCTGGTTGTTTTGTCCGCCAAGGCACCAAGGTAGGTTCAACTGAAGAATGTGGCCAAATCATCTCAATTCCCCCGCAGAGTAAAACAGGATGCGACAATACTTTCCCCAAGCGGAGTTGGTTCCCAGTCGATCCTGAAGAGGCACAATATTCCCCGGCAGGTCTTAAAGCTCATCCCCAGTAGATTCTGCAAGCTTATCCCCTGCGAAGCACGAACGTCTCACCCGAGTTTTATTTAGAGTTATTTCCTCACAAGGACTTATAACTGGGTTATCCTCAGCTAAAAGCCACGGAAGACCGCTCTCGGTAAAGTTCTTTCAATCCCCAGCGAAGTCTATCTTTGGTATTCCCAAGCAGAGTTTATCTTTGGAGTTCCCCAGCGGAGTTTATCATCATTATCCTCAGCGGAATCCATCGTTAAAGTCCTCAGCAGGCCTCTCACCAAAACTTCGGCCAAATATCTCTTCCACAGAGCAATTCTCCGGCCGTTCGTCAAGGATTTATTTTCCCCAAGACAAAATTACATTCATAAACATTTTACATTTTCATACATCTTGCTTACATACATGATGGAACGCATACAACATCTCATGTTAAACATCATGACGCCATGCATATCATACATCATGACATTGCATACAACTTATGTTTTTTGCCTTTACAGGGAAAAAGACAATCCCAAAAACAACTACCTTCAACTGTCACAATTCCAGATCCGATACCTGTATCTAGCCAGGGCACATCTGAGACTGATCAGTTTCCAGACTCGATTCCTGTATCTAGCCAGGGCACGTCTGAAGAGTTCGAAGATTCGATTCCTGTATCCGGCCAGGGCACATCTATCAACTACAACATCTCCAGATTCGATTCCTGTATCCAGCCAGGGCATATCTGTTGACCACGTTTCCAGACTCGATTCCTGTATCCGGCCAGGGTACATCTATCAACTACAACATCTCCAGATTCGATTCCTGTATCCAGCCAGGGCATATCTGTTGACCACGTTTCCAGACTCGATTCCTGTATCCAGCCAGGGCACGTCTGAGGAGTTCGAAGATTCGATTCCTGTATCCAGCCAGGGCACATCTATTGACAACTATTTCCGGATTCGACTCCTGTATCCAGCCAGGGCACATCTGTGAGCAACCGATTGTAGATTCGATACCTGTATCTAGCCAGGGCATATCTGCATAAGGAGACTGAAGATCAAACACCTGTAACAAGCCAGGAAAACATCCTCCTTCCTCAAATACACAAGTTCTCGCTAAGGAATCTCTTAGGCGATCGACACTTCCAAATGGCATCTATAAGCCCATTCCCGACCAGGTTCTGTCACGTCTCCGGATTGCATCTATAAGCCCATCTCCCTATCTACCACCTCTCCCAAATGGCATCTATAAGCCCATTCCCGACACCACATTGTTGAGACTCCAGCATGCGAGTGCAAATTTCCGGGCACTCTAGTGTCCAATCTCCTTTTACCCTCAAGTCACGAAAGGCAAACTTGCCAATCTAACTCTTCAGGTTCAAGAAGATTGAACAGGGGCAACTGTTGTACCCCAAAATTTGCCCTCCCATTTCCCCAACATTTTCTCATCACAAGGCCTTTGAAGATCAAGGTCCAATTAGGGTTTCCTCTGCTCAAGATTCCTCCTTGCACTGTGGACTCAAAATTAGGGTTTGTGTTTGCCTAAGGATGTTTTGACCTAAAATGCCTAAGATGACTTTCATGCTTCATATTGGACTCCCAAGTTTACCTATACCAAGTTTCAAGTCTTGATTCCAAGTTTTGCCCAGGCAATTGGACAGTTGACCTAGAAATTAGCTGTATTGGGGAAAAAGTCAACTGTGGCCAATTGACAGTCAAACCTCATGAAATTTGATCCACATCAACATTATGAACTCACATGAATCATTTGATCAAGTTTGGATCACAATTCCACAAGAAATTTGATCAGATCACCAAAAGGGCAAAATGGTCATTTTTAGGGTTTTGACTGCACAAAGACAATTTTTGACTGTTTGACCTAGCCAATGGCAAATCAAACTCACATATGGACTCAAGGACCCCATGGAACTATCTTGACATGTTCATCAAGCTCAAAAGATCCCAAGTACACAAGATTGACAGTTGAATTTCCCAGTCAATTGATCAATTTTGACTGTACACTGAAAAGTCAAACTTTGACTTTTTGGTCAAAATCAAGAGTCAAGATTCATTTTTCATCAAAACTTGCCAAATCATGAAACTTGTTCACCAAGAAATCTCAAAATGCAAATTAGGGTTTGAAAATGGAATTTTTCATAACTTAGAATTTTTCTAAGTTATGAAAAACCCTAATTTTTTCCCAACTTTGCCCCATCTTTTCACCATGATCCATTTGGATTCAAACAAAAGTCAAAACATGAAAGTTGTAGCTTGTTGCATAATCTACAACTTTGATTCACAAAGTTTTCTCATTTGAAGCTTGTATCTCAAGTTATAATTTTTTGAATAAGGGCACTAAACCATCCTTTAACTTAGTGAAATTTGACCTATTTTGACAAGGTTTTCTACCCTACTTCAAGGCCACTTTTCATACCCTTCCACTTGGAATTTTGATTTGCATTTCAAAGATGGATTGTATTACACATTCCAAGCTTTCCAAAATGTCCAAGAACTCATCAAACAACCTCATAACTTGAGAGATTCGAATTTCACAAGTTGGCAAAAATTCACTTTTTGTTCTTCATCAAGACATGTTCATAATCTTGCCAATTTGAAATCAGTTTGCTTTATGCTTGATTACAGGTCCTTGAACCATTCCATACTCAATAATTTAATGCATATTCAATGTGTTAAGGTGTTGTTCTTTGAGTGCAAGCATTGTATGCAAGATTAATCCTAAACTAGATAAAGTGAAATTTCCATTTTTGAAAAGATTAGCTTTATGTCAAATTAGAAATCCAACAAGTACATGGAAGATCTGCTTGGCACAAGTTTATGTGCATAACACACTGATCAAGAGATGTTTATGCAGCACATTAGGAGGCCCCCTACTAACCTAAAACCACCAACTTGCTTTTGTTGCTTAAGATAGAAGAAAAGTCCATAACTTATGCCATCTATCATCTCAGCTTAGGAACAGAAGAGAAAAGTTATCAAACACATTCCATAGACCACATCCAAGCTTTGGCACGAGTCCTGAACATCTAAAGCACCCTCCATCTCAAAGTCACCTTGAAACTGCTCAAACAGGGGAACCCCTGCAGTTTGAGTGCAAACTCCCAATCCCTTCGAGCATTTTGATCCAAACCTTTTCCTCTACCTTCCCTACAATATATACAAGCTAACCATGTCCTAAAATCAGACCTGTAACACCTCCAAGCCACTTCACCATTTTTAATTTTCTGTTTTGCAGTTGGAGTTCACTAGCTCGATTCAGGGAGTTTCAAGACAAAGTAGGAATTGGAAAAGCATCCTTACACTTCAAGGAAGCTGTACAAGTCATCATTTCACTCTGAAACATCCTCCATTGCAAAGCTCGACTCCAACTGAACAGGTACATTCATGGAGTTCTATCTCCCTTATTAGGCATTGTTAGCTTTAGATTTTTGAAGAAAACATGTCACAATCATAGCCCTGAACATGCTCATATGTTTAGATTTCATTTATATTTCGTGTGCTTAGAGAATTTCATGTCTGAACATTGATGAAAAGTTAGGTCAGAAATGGGGGGGAGAGAAATTCCCCCTCATCTTAGAGAGATAGGTCATGTTCTTTATATGGTTGAAACCGTCTCTTAATGCTCTACACTTTTCATGTTATGAGTTTTGCTTGAAAGTCCAGGAATCCAGAGATAAAAAACGCGTGTTTTGCTTGAAGGATGCTGTACAGAGGTTGAAGAAGAAGTGGTCTGGGCTGGGCCTGGATTTATTTTCTTTTCACACCCCATTTCCATGTTTACACCCCCTGAGCCCATTTGCTTCATTTTTGACTCTTTTTGACTTTTTCTTTTTTGGTTGACTTTGTTTATTTTTTCTCATGACATTAAAAACATTAAAAATATTTTTTCATCATTTTTTGCATTTATTGCATATTTATTTGTTTGTTTTCTTTGTTTGTACATAAATATATATATACTATTATTAGAATAAATATAAAAATAATGTAAATACAATTTTTATTTTTATTTACTTTTTGAAAATATTTCACATAGAAAATACTCTTTATTTATTTTATTAAAATATTAAATAAATATTTATTTTGTGTATAATACATATTTAGGGTTTAATATATATATATATATATATATATATATATATATATATATATATATATATATATATATATATATATATATATATATATATATATATATATATATATATATATATATATATATGTTTATCAATATATTAAAGTTAAAAATATAAAAACACTTGAATTCTTCATTCTCATTAATATTTGATATAAAAATACTTTTTTTTTCATAATATACTTCATTTTATCTTATTTTCATAAATATTAAATAAACATTTGTATTTAATTAGATAATAATACATTTTCCTTAAAATTAGGGTTTTTTACCCTAAATTCAAAATACTCCAAAAATAATACAATTTTTATTTTCTTTTCTATTTTACATAAACCATACTTTTCTCATGCTTATAAAAACTTTTTTTTTTTTTGCATTTCACATATTTATTTAATTTCCATTTAATTATGCAATTTATTTACCTTGCAAATATTCAAAATGATGTAATAATTTAGATTTAAATTCTTGTCAATATCCCCATTTGAACATTTGTACCCCCCTTCCCATATTTGGTTTTGTAATAGCTTAGTAATTTTAATTTCGCACTTTATTGCTTTCTAATGATAACATGTTAGAATTAGGATTTGTATGCGAAAAAACGATAAAAAATAGTTTGACCTAATACAAGATAAACAAGGATGAAAATGGACACACAAATCACACTTGCACCCCCTAGGGTTTTCCACTTGTTGCCTTCAAATAAATGGGCCATATTGCATGTTGAACTTCTTTGGGCAAAGCAAACAATTTGAATGATCATAGTCCCTCGACAAAACTTTTCAAAACAAACAAAAACAAATGATCAAGTCCCTTAAAGAAATTGCTCAAAGACATTTAACGCCGTTGCAATTATGGTCTAAAACGATGACCCGCGCCTGTCCCTTTCACATCCTAACACAAGGTTGCCCACCAAATACAATGGTGGAGCAAACTTGTTAAAAGGGTTAAAACGTAGCAAAAATCTTTTGAGAAATTTAGGAGTAGATAACCTCTTAGTTACTTGAATCAAACTTGCAAAACAAAACACTTGCCTAATTTCAAAACCACATCTCACTACACTTTCAAAACTACTTTCAAAAACAAATGAAAACCTTTTTCAAAAGACATACATCTTTGTATACATCCCCACATGGATCATTACAAAGGTTGCCACCACATTGGCCTCTTTTCAAAGTATTTTCAAACCCACACACAAAGCACCATTTAAAACAATTGAAAACAAAAGGCAAGTGATCTAAGCAAGTAACTAAGAGCCCATGGATAACCATGGATAGAAAGGGTGCTAATACATTCCCTTTCTATAATCTACTCCCCGAACCCAAGAAAACATCTCAAAAGGTTTTTGCTGTGCTTTTTAACCTTTCCTTAGGATAAAATAAAAAGTCGGTGGCGACTCTTGCTAACCGCAACATTTGCGAATACAAAACGCAAAACCTCTAGTCAGTTCTCCCACCGTATCACAATAAGCCTAAATTAAGAGGGTAAATTTTTGGGTGCAACAGTATGTGTTCTTATATAGACGAGAATCATTACAAAGACACCTTTTCAAAATCACTTTCAAAAACATATCTCACAAACACTTTTTTTTGAATCATTTTCGAAACAAAAACTTTTGTATGCGTTATTATAGAAACGAGAATCATTACGAAGTTACATTTTCATAATACTTTCAAAACCCACACCACAAGCACATTCAAACAAAAGAAAGTGATCTAGCAAGTAACTAAGATCCTATGGAAAACCATGGATGAAAAGGGTTATAATACCTTCCCTTTTCATAATCTACCCCCCGAACTCAAGAAAACATCTCTAAAGGTCTTTCCTGTTCTTTTCAGCCATTCCTTATTGGATAAAAGAAAAGTCGGAGGCGACTCTTGCTATCCGCACATTTGCGATCAAACGCAAAAAACAAAAAGTCAGTTCTCCCATCGTATCACAGCTACAAATCCTCAACAAAATAAAAAAGTGTTACAAAAAATGATTGCCTTCTTAAATAAACTTCTAGTATCCGAACCATCACCAATATATCATTCCAGACTCATTTGGAATCTAAACGCACAATTAACTGAGTATAAGGCTGAAGAACATCACAGAACGGGTTGGGAACAAATAAATTTTGAGTTTTTTTTCCTTTGCTTCTTAAACCGTGAACTAGACCATGTTACCACCCTTAAAAGTCCTAACTGAAGCATAGGTTAGTTCGAAAGCATACTGTTACAAAAGGTATCCTGACTCCTATAAGGCTTACTATAAAAGCTGAGTTGAATTCATATTCTTACAAAATTATGTTTTTACTAAAAATTCATTTTCAAAACTTCAAGACAGACATAAGCTTTGCATTTTTAATACCACTATTTGCATATGACTAATTGTTCAACAGCCGAGAAATTTGCACGACGAATATTCAATGAACGAAAATCCTCTCAATGAACAGAATCAACTTAGATGGAAAGACATTTCCAGTAACAGGCCTTTCATAACCAAGGGGCATGACATGGTGTCTAATTGATCTGGGGGCAATCAAGTAAAGATTCAAGGAATCTCTCAAAAGTGCCGAATAGCCAGGGGAAAACCTCCATCTAAATCACTTGGGGAATTGAACATGAGTTCCAGCAAAGGGCCCTGTATGATCCAGAAAACATTCTCTGGCATGCTACAACACTCACAGTGAAAATTCTCCGCACCCTGTAAATGTGGACATGGTAAAAAAATACTACGCGTACAAGAGACCCGCTAGGTAGACATGCCTAGGAAAAAATAAGGGCATCCTAGCGAACCAAAAGGGTTCGGGAAAAATTAGGGATATATAAAAAATTGTACACCCGACAAGTCAAAAACCTGAAAAGGCGGCTTGGGCAAAAATGGGTATCTCGGTGGACTGAAAACTTGAAAAGGCGGTCTAGGCAAAAGTTAGGGATTAAAGCGTACGACTATGTCCCGTTATCTCATCACTTGTCTATTAGTAGAAGACTTATCACCCTGATTAGAATTTACCAAGGGCTCTAGAAGTTGAGATAATGTTCAATTAATCCATAAACCCCCACAGAACAGTTTCCTCAGAATTATCTCTACAGAGCTATCTGCACAAGCTCATTTTCAATAGAGATACATTCCTTAGCAAACCAAAATATGTAAGTCAGACCGAAACTGGGGCATCTTCCAACAGTTCATTTCTATATCTCTGATCGACAGCTTGACATGACCATCTTCCCCAAGAGGTTCCCCAGCAAATAGGAAGATCCGATCATTCCCCCCAGTATATGGTGAAAACTTCCCCAACACAGCCTATGAAATACTAATCCCCGAAAAAAATTATTTCCTTAACACGGTTTATAGGAATTTCATTCCTCAACGGAGTTTATTTTCCAACACCGTGAAATCATCTCCTCCCCTCTAGCAGGGTTTGACCAAAGTTGCTATCCCTAGAGAAATTGCTATAATGCCTAAAACTTGGTCTGATAGCATCCATCTCTCTTTTCCCCGGTCAGAATATGCAAAAATAAATTCCTTTAATGAACATCGAGCAACCGACTCTCTTTGATTATCCTTAAGCAGAAGTCAAAGATCCCAAGCGAAGTATCCTTAAACAGAAGACATAAATCTCCAGCAAAATTATTTCCAGAAGAAATTGAAGAATCACTTTCTTCATATCCAGGGACAGTCAAGGATTTATTGTCCCCAGCAAGACATCGTTATAAGAAGCTTCTGATATGCTCCAATGACATGTCACATCCATACATTATTTACAATATCATAACATATGCATACCAAACGCATGTAACATTCTCATTTATTTTGAGAGCATCATTACGCAATGCATACATCATGACATTGCACAAAGCTAACTTTTCCTTTCCAGGTTAAATTCACAGGCAGACGAATATTATCAACAATTTACAGACATGATGTAGGTCAATTCCAAAAATTGGAAGGGGAGACTATCTACATAACTAGCATTTTCATAGAATTAGGTGTAGATTCCTTTTGATATTCTTTTGGACAAAGTCGGGTGTAGACTCATTCTAAGCATATCTTCTAGACAAAGTCGGGCGTAGACTCATTCTAGTATATCATTCAGATGAAGTCAGGTGTATATTTCCTTATGATATTTCTTTTAGACAAGTTCAGGCGTAGACTCGTTCCAATATCTATTCTAGATGAAGTCGGGTGTAGACATATTCTAGTACACCATTCAAATGAAGTCAGGCGTAGATTTCCTTCTGATACTCTTTTGGGAAAAAGTCAGGCGTAAAGTCCTTCCAATATCTTTTCTAGACAAAGTCAGGCGTAGAATCGTTTTAGTATATCATTCAGATGAAGTCGGGCGTAAATTTCCTTTTGATATTTCTTTTGGACAAGTTCAGGCATAAACTCGTCCTACTATCTCTTCTAGATGAAGTTGGGCGTAGACATCTTCTAGTACATCATTCAAATAGAATTAGGCGTATATTTCCTTCTGATATTCTTTTAGACAAAGTCGGGCGTAGACTCATTCCAATACTTCTTCTAGATGAAGTCAGACGTGGACATCTTCTAGTGCATTATTCAGATGAAGTCAAGCGTAGATTCATTCTGATACTCTTTTGGGAAAAAGGTCAGGTGTAGACTCCTTCCAATACCTCTTCTAGATGAAGTCGGGCGTAGACATCTTCTAGTGCATCATTCAGATGAAGTTATGCGTAGATTTCCTTATGATATCTTTCGGAAAAAAGTCAGGCATAAACTCCTTCCAATATCTCTTCTAGACAAAGTCGGGTATAGACTCATTATAGTACATCATTTAGATAAAATCTAGCGTAGATTCCTTCTGAAACTCTGTTGGACAAAGTCGGGCGTAGACTCATTCCAAATGCATCTGCTAGACAATGTCGGGCGTAGACTCATTCTAGTACATCATTCAAATGAAATCAAGCTTAGATTCCTTCTGAAACTCTGATGGACAAAGCCGGACATAGACTCATTCCAAATGCATCTTCTAGACAAAGTCGGGTGTAGACTCATTCTAGTGCATCATTCAGATGAAGTTAAGCGTAGATTTACTTCTGAAACTATTTTGGGAAAAAGTCAGGCCTATACTCCTTCCAATACCTCTTCTAGATGAATTCGAGCGTAGACATCTTCTAGTGGATCATTCAGATGAAGTCAGACGTAGATTTCCTTCTAATACTCTTTTGGAAAAAGTCAGGCGTAGACTCCTTCCAATATCTCTTCTAGACAAAGTCGGGTGTAGACTCATTCTAGTACATCATTAAAATAAAATCAAGCGTAGATTCCTTCTGAAACTCTTTTGGACAAATTCATGCGTAGACTCATTCTAAATACATCTTCTAGACAAAGTCGGACATAGACTCATTCTGGTGTATCATTCAGACAAACTCAGGCGTAGACTCATTCTGATATTCCTATCAACAGTTACTATTGGTGGAATCTATAAGCCCATCTTTGACGAAATCCCATCACTCTCCAAATGGCATATTTAAGCCCATTCCCGATAAAATCAACCAAAAGTGTTACTTCGTGCACATGGGAGTGCAAATTTCTGGGCACTTAAGTGTTCAATCCTCTTCCACCTTCAGACCACGAATGATGAGCATGCCAATCTAATTATTTAGGTTTAAGAAGATTGAACAGGGGCAGCTGTTGTACCCCAAAAATTTTCCCGGGCATTTTCAAATCAAATTATTTCAAGAGGTCTCCTCATTTTCCTAGGACTCTCAATTACTCAAGATTACTCAAGGAATTGATCAAACAAGTCTTCTCCTAATCAATTAGCCTGCAACTAGGGTTTTGATTTTCTCAAAGGAAATTGGACTTATAATGCCTCAAATGGTTTTCATGACTCTTCATATGTTCCTAAGAATGCTCATGTCAAGTTTCAAGCCTTGCACCACAAGTTTGCTTAATCAATTGCTCAGATGATGGAAAATCAACTGTATAGGGTAAAAAGTCAACTATGGTCAACATGAAGTCAAACTTCAATATTTTTGGTCAACATAAACATTTTGAAGTGATATCCATCATTTGATCAAGGGTTGATCATGATTCCTTAAGAAAATCCCTCAAATCATCAAAAGTCAAAAGTTGCCAAATTATGGTTTCCTTAGGAGAAGTCAACTGAACTTTGACCAAGCATAACTTTCACATGCTTCATCAGTTTTCCCCAGACAAATCTCATTTTGAAGGAAATCCAATTTTCTACAACTTTTTCTCTCTAAGCTCAAATGTAAAAGTGCATCATTTGAGAGATATGAGCCAACAAAAAGACACTTTTTATCAAGGCAACTTAAATCAAGATAAAGTCTTCAAATGAAAAAATGATCAACACATATATATATATATATATATATATATATATATATATATATATATATATATATATATATATTGTAGAGGACATCTTGAGCTTTCCAAAATGTCCAAGATCACCTTCAAATGATGAAATTTGAGAGAATTATGATTGGTGCAAGTTAGACAATTTTTGAGAAAATGCATGAAACTTCATTTGAGAAATCTTGAACTATTGGACTAATGGGCCTAACTTTTGAGGTTTAAACATGTTTATAACATGTTAGAGGACCTCTAAGTCCATTTATACTTTGATTTTATATTTTATTTATTTTGATTTTATTCAATTTAAGTCAAAATAAATAAAATAAAATATGAGTGGATGGACCAAAGGGCGTGTGGGCTTCATTTGGATATCTTCTAGAAGGCCCAGGACCTCAAAGGAACTTGCCGAAACCGTGAAAACATGTTGGGAACAAAAATATTCAAGTTTGGAAGGTTTTTAAAATAATTTTGGAAAGATTTCAATGGGTTTTCTTTGCAATGAATTGTGACATAATGATACAAGATCCTTGCCTTGTTTTGATCCATTTCATTCCTCTATAAATACATGAAAACACTAAAGTGCAAAAAAAAAAACACACGAGCTGCTGCCTCAAGAACAACTTCAAAAATCTCTCAAAATTCTCAAGAAAAGTGCAAACTCGTATTAAAATTTCCAGCCACTCTCAATAAAAACCATACCTCAAATCGTGTTCCTAAAGCTCCCAGGAATCTCACCAAGTCCAGAAACAAATCTATTCACGTCAGGAATAGCTTACACAAGCCCACCGGTTTTGGCAATTTTCTTGAATTCAAATCTTTTAATCTATGCATATTTAACTAATTTTGTGTGCACAGATGAGTTCATCATGGTGTTTAGAACATGTTTGAATAAGAAAATGCAAGCTTTAACGCATGGATAATGAGTTACCATGGCTAGGACACGATCAAATTCTCTCTTTGAAACTCCATTTCCACTAATTTATTTCTTTTTTACAATTAAAATCAAAACATATAAAAATCAGAATATTACATAAAAAAAAGTCTTTTAGGTTTTCTTAATTAACTTTTTTCATTTAATTAGATTTTAGGTCTTTTTTTTAATTTGTAAAATTAATTAGAATAATTAGGTTTTTATTAATTATTAACTTAAATTATTTTCTACAAAAATACACAAAAAACAGATGTTCCTAAACTTAGCACAGGGCCAGAAGAACTGAAGGCACTCATCACCAATGGGAAGAAGAAGAAGACATAAACCAATCGGCATCCTTAACATGGGGAGGAGGTTCGGAGGTCCAGTCAAACAAGCTTAAGCTCAAGATCTTGATATCCCATAGAATGAACATGACAACCATCATGAAGATGGTAATAATGTTAAAACTGAAAGAGACAACCTTGGTTCTGACAAGTTTCCTGATGAAGAGGAAGAGGATTATTTGGATGAATAATATCCCCCTGCTGACGAGAAGTATAAGCTGTTAGAAGAGCTTCTGAAAGCTATGGAGATCCAGAATGTTCCTGGCTTGAACTTTGAAGAATTGGGTTTAGTCCCAGGAGTTGTCATTCCTCCTGAGTTCAAAACTCCTACCTTTTCCAAGTATGATGACGTTTCTTTCCTAAAGCTGCATTTGAGATCATACATTCGAAAAATTCAACCGCACACTGCTGACAAGAAATTGTGGTTGTATTTCTTTTAAGAGATTCTGTCTGGAACACAACTAGACTGGTATTATCAACTTAAAGATACCAATATCCATACTTGGGAAGATTTGGCTGCAACTTTATATAAACAATATCAACATAATTCCGATTTTGCACCAACCCATATGCAACTACAAAGTATGTTCATGGGTTATGAGGAAGGCTTTAAAGAGTACGCACAAAAATGGAGAGATCTTGCAGGCATAGTTAAACCTCCTTTGGCTGATAGGGAATTAGTTGACATGTTCATGAGCACGCTAACAAGTCCTTTCTATAATCACCTACTCAGAAGTTCTTCAGCCGGTTTCACTGAGCTGATATTGACAAAGGAACATGTTGATAATGGAATCAGAAGTGGTAAAATTCAAGTGGTTACATCTTCGAATGCTGCGAAGAAATCATAAAATGGTAAGAAAGAATCCAATGTTTGTATGGCCATAAGGGTCATAATAAGAGTGACCACAACCAATCTATGGGGGCAGTTCTGATCTCTAATCATGCGCCAGTGCAACAACCACAAAATAATCAGCATAGGCAGGATGCACCCAGGAGACAGTTCACAAGAATCAACATGCCATTGTCTCAAGCATTACAATACATGTTGAAGGAGACACTGATCACATTAAAGGACCCTCCTCAGAATCCTAATAGTTTCTCTCCCAGTTACAGTCCCAATGCAAGGCGTGCATATCACTCCAACAGTCCCGAACATGACACTAACAACTGTTAGGCTCTGAAGAATAAGATCCAAGACAGGATTGACACTAAGGAGATTGAATTTGATCCTCATGAGACTCCTAATTTGATCACTACACCTATTCCTAATCACAACAAGGGCATTAATTGTATTGGTGATGTTTCTTATGTTTCAGCTGTGAATGACTTGACTACTCCTCTGATGATTGTTAAGAAGAAGCTGCTGCAAGTCGATTTATTTTCGGGTTGTATTGAAAGGTGCTACTACTGTGCGTCCCAATCTAATGGTTATGCACTGATGAAATAAGGTTTTAATTGTTTGATGGATGACCGTGTAATTCTATTTGAGAATACTCCTTTTGTGGAGAGTATGTCTCAAGACTTGAAGCTTGAAGACGTGTCTGCAATTTATGGTGCTCCTATAAGGATCACTTCTAAGGGTCCTATAAATATTACTACCGAACCTAGGGTTGCTCCTCTGATCATTACCGCGCTTGGGACAACTCCATATTCCTCTGACAAGGCTATCCCTTGGAATTATGGAGCTGATGTCTACTACCATGGCATCAAGAAAGAACCATTGACTGTCGAAGATAAAAATACTAAAATTACTGATCCCAATGTTGGAAATATTTCCGGGACTTGTAACGTTACCAGAAGTGGAAGGGTTTTCTCTTCAGAGATCTCTCCAAAATCCGTTACTACACCAGTTCGTATCATTACCACTAAATTAACTATTGAAACTCGAGGCAAACAACATATGACTGAGCCTGCCTAGACTGAGGCACTGAAAGAGTTTACTGTTGAAGATACCTCCAAGCAAGAGATGGAAGAAGTACTAAAAATTATTTGAAAGAGTGACCATAAGATCATTGAACAGTTGGGGCAGACCCCCCCCAAAATATCTATGATATCTCTGTTATTATGCTCTAAAGCCCATGCTCAGGCTCTGGTAAAGTTCCTGAAATCTGCTCATGTACCACATGAAATATCTATTGATCAGTTCGGAAATTATGTTACTAGCCTGCCAACGGATAATGGGCTAGGATTTTCTAACACTGACTTAAATCCCACAGGAAGGAACCATAATACGGCCCTGCATGTCTCTATTGAGTGTAGGGGCACTACCTTATTCCATGTATTCGTGGACACAGGTTCCTCATTGAATGTATTGCCAAATCTTCTTTAGACAAACTTGACTATGAAGGGATTATGCTAAAAACCCAGTGACATTGTGGTAAGAGCTTCTGATGGTTCAAAGAGAATGGTGCATGGAGAGGTTGATCTTCCAATCAAAGTGGGTTCCCAGGTGTTCGACTCTACTTTCTATGTGATGGACATTCGTCCAGCCTATTGCTGTTTGCTAAGATGCCCTTGGATTCACGGGGAAGGCGCTATTACTTCTACTTTACACCAAAAGTTGAAGTATTCTGTAAAAGGAAAAATCGTTAAAGTTTGCAGCGAAGAAGAATACATGGTGAGCCATTTGAATTCCTTCAAGTATGTTAAGATGGATGGTGAATCCTTCGAGACTCCTTGCCAGACCTTTGAAGTTATTCCTCAGACAACCCCTATTGACAAAGATACTCCTACCATTCCTAAGGTTACCAGGATTCCACCAAGAATGGCTTCTCTAAAAGGCGCTAAGGCTGTGGTAGAAGAAGGTGGTGGTGGAATCCTGGTAACCTTAGGAATGGTAGGAGTATCCCATGTGTTACTGTTGAGATGGATGGTGAATCCTTCGAGACTCCTTGCCAGACCTTTGAAGTTATTCCTCAGACAACCCCTATTGACAAAATTCCTAAGGTTACCAAGATTCCACCAAGAATGGCTTCTCTAAAAGGCGCTAAGGCTGTGGTAGAAGAAGGTGGTGGCACTGTTTGAGGTCAGCTTCCCAACATCTCTTACAAGTTCGATAAATTTGGTTTGGGTTTCACCTCATAGGCTCAGAGGGCTTTCTGTCCTGCTCGTGCTAATTCTGGGACACCTCTATTCCGCATCAACAACAAGGGAGTTCACAAAAATCAAGTCAACATTGTGGAAGACGCTGATAGCGACTGTGACATAGACAGTTGGATTTTCCCTACTACTGACAATATGCTCAATAATTGGAAGGCTGAAGACTTTATACCAATCTCCTTTAGTCAGGAGTAAATGCCATTTTGTATTTTCTTGCTTTAATGTTTTTGGTTATGTAATTTAAAAAAAAATTTAAACCTTGTGCCTTACCCGGGGCACAACGATCCATTTGTTAGGATTTTCATTTTCATCTGCATATTTTCATTTAATAAATCATTTGACGTTTGCATTCAAATCTTGTGCTCTTTGTCTTTATTTTACTTTATTGCTTTCAAAATAGCTATGTGTTCTTACACACACCCACACAACAAATTGCAGATCCATATCCACCCTGGATACCATTGATAACAATTCTGCTATTGCCAATTATGACTTCGAAAATCCGATCTACCAAGCCGAGGACGAAGGTGAGAAAGATTGTGAAGTACCTGGAGAACTTGCTAGGCTGCCAATGTAGGAAGAAAGAGCCATACAACCGCATGAAGATCCAGTCTAGGTTGTGAACTTGGGTATTGAGGAGGACAAGAAAGAAGTCAAGATAGGTGCCAACCTAGAAGACAGTGTCAAAAAGAGATTAATCTAGATGTTGCGTGACTATGTTGAGATCTTTGCTTGTTCATACGAAGACATGCCAAGGCTTGATACTGACATTGTGGTTCACCGTCTATTGATGAAGGAAGGTTGTCCTCCTATAAAATAGAAGGTTCATCATATACGTCCTGAGATGTTTGAAAAGATCAAAGCTGAGGTTATGAAGCAGTTCAATACAGGTTTCTTTGCTGTTACATCCTATCCTCAGTGGGTTGAAAATGTGGTGCAAGTACATAAGAAGGATGGCAAGGTGCGTATGTGTATAGACTATAGTGGTTTGAACAAGGGAAGCCCCAAAGATGATTTTTCGCTTCCGCATATTGATGTTTTGGCTGACAACACCGCTCAACATAAAGTATTTTACTTCATGGATGGTTTCTATGGTTATAATCAAATCAAAATGGAACCTGAAGACATGGAGAAGACTACCTTTGTCACACAGTAGGGCACTTTCTTTTACCAAGTCATTCCTTTTGGTTTGAAGAACGTTGGCGCAACATATCAGTGTGCTATGGTAGCTTTGTTCCATGACATCATCCATCACGAGATAGAGGTTTATGTCGATGACATGATAGCTAGGTCTCAGACTGAAGAAGAAAATCTCGACCACCTGAGTAAGCTGTTTGAGTGGTTGAAGAAATACAAGTTGAGGCTGAATCCAAACAAGTGCACCTTTGGGGTAAGATCCGGTAAACTCCTAGGTTTCGCCGTTAGTGGTAAAGGTATTAAAGTTGATCCTACCAAGGTTAAAGCCATTTAAGAAATGCCAGCTCCCCGTACTGAGAAGGAAGTTATAAGTTTTTAGGGACGATTGAACTACATTTCCAGATTTATTTCCCATTTGACTACTACTTGTGAGCCAGTCTTTAAGTTGTTGAAGAAAGATCAAGTAGTGAAGTGGAACGATGATTATCAGATAGCCTTTGACAAAATCAAGGAGTACCTACAGGAACCTCCAATTTTGATGCCACCGATTGAAGGAAAACCTCTAATCATGTACCTGACAATATTAGAGAACTCAATGAGGTGTGTATTGAGGCAACATGACGAGTCTAGTAGAAAAGAGCATGCAATATACTACCTTAGAAAAAAGTTTACCGACTGCTAAACAAGATACTCACTACTCGAGAAAACTTGCTGTGCTTTGGCATGGGCTGCTCGCTGACTAAGACAGTATATGTTAACTCATACTACTTTGTTGATCTCAAATATGGATCCAATAAAATACATATTCGAGAGACCCGCTCTCTCCAGAAGAATAGAAAGATGGAAAATAGTCTTGATAGAATATGACATTCAGTATACTACTCAGAAGGAAATCAAAGGAAGTGTACTGGCAGATCATTTGGCTCATCAAGCTGTAGATGGCTATCAGTCTATGCATTTTGAGTTCCCATATGAGAATATTATGCTAGTTACTGATTATAAAAAACCTGGACCATATGAAGGACCTGAATCGGGATTCCGATGGACTATGGTTTTTGATGGAGCTTCTAACACTCTTGGTAATGGAATCGGTTCTGTGATTATCTCTACCAGGGGTTTCCATACGCCCTTCACCACCAGGTTGTGTTTTGACTGTACCAACAATATGGCCGAGTACGAAGCATGTATCATGGGTATCAAAGCTGCCATCAATATAAGAATTAAATTATTGAATGTATATGGGGACTCAACCCTAGAGATCAGTAAGATTAAGGGAGAATGGGATACGAAGCATCCAAATCTCATTCCTTATCAAGAGCATGTGTTGACATTAATTTCATGCTTCGAGGAAGTCACTTTTAAACATATTCCACAAGAAGATAATCAATTAGCAGATACATTAGCTACCATGTCATCTATGTTCAAAGTCAGATGGGATAATGAAGCTCCTCAAATTACTATTGAGAGACTAGACGAACCAACACATTACTACAAAGTTGATACTGATGGAGTAGAGGAAAAGCCTTAGTACCACGAAGTTAAAAGATATCTCGAAACTCGAGAATATCCGGAAGGAGAATCTATCAATGATATGAAATTTCTAAGGAGGTTCTCTGCCAAGTTCTTTCTAAGTAACAGAATCTTGTACAAGTGTAACCATGATTTGACTTCGCTTCGTTGTGTAGACAAGAAGGAAGCTGAGAAAATTATGGAAGATATGCACGAAGTAGTCTTTGGTACTCACTCCAGTGGGCATACAATGGCTAAGAAGATTCTGAGAGCGGGTTATTATTGGTATAATATGGAAATTGATTACCATCATTATTCCAGAACTTTCCATAAATGCTAGATTTATGCTGACAAAATAATTGTGCCTCCGGTTCCTTTGAATGTCTTGACTACTCCTTGGCTGTTTGCAAAGTAGGGAATTGATATGATTGAAGAGATTAAGCCTAATTATTCCAATGGGAATTGTTTCATCCTGGTCGCTATTTATTACTTCATGAAGTGGGTTGAAGCATCCTTGTTTACTTCTGTTACTAAGAATGTTGTGACTCAGTTCATTAAATACAACCTTATCTGTCAGTATGGCATCCCTAAAAGGATCATCACGAACATTGGTGCCAATATTAACAATAGTATGATCATGGAACTCTGCACACTGTTGTACCCTAATTTCCCCCGCTAAGATTCCTCTATCATCTCATATAAACTCAATCATATCAAGATCACACTAGGGTTTGGTTCTTCTCCCTATCTCTAGGTTTGCTCATGAGGAATCACCAAGTACCTAGATTTGTATATTGTGATCATCTATGTTTTGTATTGATTAACTTTTAACTAATAAATACAATAAATGTTTGCTCTAATTGATGATATTATAGATGAGGGCGCAACACATTTCATCAAGTTGATTCATAGGTTCATGAGTTTATTTCCATGCCTTCTCCAACAAAGCTTCATTGAGATACAAGCTTCATCATTTAAGATGATTTAAAGTAATATCATGACAAGGTTTACTATGATTCATCATGCCTCAATTTGTCAAAGAAAATTAAAAGATACAAGGGTTGATTGAAGAAGTTTGACCTAATTGGACAAGTTCTTGATTCCTTGATCACAAGTGCACAAATCTCTCAATTCTTAATATTTTAAGGTGATTATTGTTTCTATGGGTTCTTATTATCATACATAACAACTTCTATTCACATGGAAAAAGTAATTGTGCAAGAAAGCTTGTCAAAATTGAAAAGGGTTTCCAAGTCGTTTTGGTGCTTGAGGAGCTAGAGTTTTGGACTTCTAAGGGCTATATCTTGCTCATATTTTATGGTTTTTGAGTGATTCCAAAGAAATGATTCTCTTTAGAGGGTTATCAACTAATAAATTCAAGATTTTCAAGAAATTATGGTGTGGAAGATGCCTAATAATGAAGAAAGATTACAAGTCTTTTAGATAGGCCATCAAATTTCCTTATGTGATTTCAAATGATCATAACTTGGTCAATTTTTATCTCCTTGAGCGCATTCTTTTTCCATAATGATACTAAGGTTGTAAAATTCAACTCTTATTTTATGTGAAAAGATTGAAAATGAGTGGAAGATGCCCTAAGAACTCAAAAGATTATAGGTCACCTCATGAATTTTCACAAATTTTACAAGGCCATAACTTTTTCAGTACTTGGTATTTTTGAGTGATTAAAGTTTCACAATGCTCTTTGGGAAGTCTAATTCAAGATAGCATAAATGATCAAAGCTAAATTTTGTAATAATTCCTTGTTTGAACTCAAAACATTATAGGTCACTTTTGAAGAAAAACATAGAATTTTTCTAAGTACAAAAAGTCAGCATCTTTTTCTCAACTTTGACTCATCACAACTTTTATCTCAATCATCCAATTGATGTCATTCTTTGCAAATTTTAAAGTTTGTGACCTCATCTTTCAAATGCTTCAAGAATCATGCCTTAAGACTCCTTGAACTGTGAACACCATGGATTCAAAGATGGTACCTTGAAACTGAAGTTTTCTCCAAAGTCGGAATTTGAAATTCATAATGTGGCTTCTAACCACTAATTTAGCATGCGTTTTTGATTTAAACATGTTTAAAAAAGTTCCTAAAGTTGAATTAAGGATCAAAATGCAGGAATTGATTGAGTTTTGATGCACATGGGGTCTCACTTTTTTCACTTTCGAGTTTGAACCAATTTCCCTCCAAACTTCAATTTTCCTCTGAATCCTTTGCACCATTCACCTCCCTATAAATAGAGGACCTCACTCCGCTCATTTTATTAAGCTTGAATATCCATAATTACCCTGCCAAACTCTCTCCTTGACCCACTTTTCTGCAACTTCGAATTTGGTTTTACAACCTTCCTCAATCCATTTTCTTTGCTTATTCATCATCCTTGAACTTCAGTGAAGCTAATAAAAGAAGAACCAAGACCTAAAGCATCCTAAATCATGATATCCAAGTCAAGTTTCAGAGCTCTGAATTTGAACTTCAATAGGTAGATTCCTTCATCAATTCTCTCAAAATTTGTTACTACAATTAAGCTCTCATCATTCTGATACTAGTCACAACATTTGTTTTCAACTGGAAGTGAGTTTTGGCCATGAATTTTCAAATCCCTATTCAAATTTTTCCTTCTGGTTTTTTGCAAATCGACTGAGCTACACCTTAAAAAAAATTTTCGCGAAGGTACGTTTATTTTCGTCTTGATGAGACGAAGCGAATGGCATAGTCCTGACCTCCTGATGTTACAGTATGGGAGACCTGCAATTCGGGTGGCTGGAGGTTGAAGAAGACCAACGTGTCATCTTTCAACCAATGATGATGCGCCACTTGTTTTTTTTCAAAAATCTGATTTAATATTTGATCCAATGGTTTATTCACTAAGGACCATGATATGCACAACGCGCCAGATCCCTTGGATCTGATTCCTAACGTGTTTTGACATTCATCCAATGGTCTATATCTTTTTGTTTTATTTTTATTTTTTGATTTTTATATTTTAATTGATTTAAACTTCAAAAAATTATAGAAAATTCATTTTTGACTAAAAATTATGAAAAATTTCACAAAAATAGTTTCAAATATTCTCTTTCTAATTTTTATTTTTTCATATTTGAATTTTTATAATTTTTCCTTTGTTTTAACTTATTTTTAATTATTTAAAATTACTTTTTGATATTTTTAAATTCTAATTTTTTTTATAAAAATCTTTTTCCTTATTTCTGACATTCTGAAATTTTTCTAGAATTTTAGTTTGAGTTCTACTATTTTTGATCCTTTTTTTATACATATTTGAGTGATTTTAATTAGTTTAAAAATACTTTTCTATTTTAAAAAAATATCAAAATTTTTATAAAAATATTTGAGATCATTTTTTATTTTTCTATGGTCTCTTTAAATTTTTCTTTGATGATTTGAATATAGTATGCTATTTTATCTTTTATTTTCATTTTAAAAACAATTTAAAAGTCATTTTTATTTTTATTTTATTCAATAAATATAATTTTTTTTAAATATATTCTGGCTATGTGTTAGTTGATCATGAACTTCATTAACATCATTGGATCTTGAGTGTTGAGTTTAACTCCACTAAAATGGATGGATGATTTTAATGATAGTTTGATTAAATTTTGGATTCAAATATATCCCCTCCCTCTTCATCTTATCCCCTTCTCTTTTGTGCTACATGTTGTTAGAGGATAATTTACATATCATTTCTCCAAACATATCGCACATAGACTGCTATTGACCGGCCTCAAAATATGTGCGACTTCTATATAAGTCCACTTACGATTGCTTAACATAGTGCTAAATTTTGTCCCGATTCGAGAAATGACCATTCATGGCCCAAACCTATGTTTACAAGCCCAAGTATGTTTAATTTGAAACCTTTGATCTAATAACCTTGAGTTTCATTGTTTGGAGGCCTTGTTCTTATCAATCCTCTAATGAATCTTCATAAATTTTGGACTAAGTGAATCATTTAAATATCGTTGATCATTTGTTGTTGCCTTGAGATTTTGAAATGAATGATATACTTGACAAAAAGCAAATAAAACTTGTTGTTGAGAGGATTTGATTTTACCAATCTTCTAATGAGTTTTCAAATGCAAGATTCAAGACGGTCATTCAACTAACCTCTAATTTCTAACTCATTAACAATTGACTTTTATTTCCGTGCTTTTACTTTTTGCTTTTACTTTAAGCACCATTTATCTTAGCATTTACATTTCATGCTATTTTCATCTTTGCTCACTTGAGCATTTATCTTTATGTCTTTTTATTTTTCTCACTTGAGCTTTTCATTTTCTTTTTGAAGATACCTAATAATCAAATTGAAATAAATTTTTTTAACGTTACTTGGACTACTTTGTTACTATCCTTGGCATTTTGGAATAATGGACTTCTTGGACTTTGGATTAGAGACCTTGACCTACCTGGAGACCTTGGTGACTTCTATTATTATTTTGTCTGGATTCTTGGGGTTTACCCCAAGACACTGGGTTGTTTGTTTTCTTTATGTGCAGGTTATTCTGATTATATGTTTTGTCTGCAATTGGGGATTTATCTGTATACAGCTGTTACTCTACCTAATTTTTTAGAAGACTTAATGCATTTGAAGCTTGGTTTTCTTAAGAGGTTTAGTATCTTTTCTTTCTTGGTTTCAATACAAAGGATGAGAATTTTACATTGGCTCATTGTGTCAAGTTTTGGCTTCTTGTTGATTATATGGTTCTTTTCTCTAGCTTTTATCTTATGCTTTAGGATAGTCCCTTCATCTCCTCCCATATTCTTTAATTTCAAAAATCTTCCCCCTCCTTTTGAAAACTCTTCTTATTTTTAAACTTAAATCACTTTCACAATAAACTTGGACTTAGGTCCATGCATTTTTAAAACATTTTCTTAATCAAACATTAACCAATTTAATCATACTTTGACATTTTTGTGAGAATACTAAAAGTCAATCAATCTCATTCAAACCATTTTGTCATTTTATCTTTTTATTTTAAAACTTTTCTCAAAAGATTAGACTCTTGTAATCCTTGTAGTGGTGCGAGCTACTATACTTCTATGATATGTAGTGAAATGAGAAATTTTCTACTTGGGTGTTGAGTGAAGCGTTGTTGATTTTAAAATCCAAGCCATATCCTCCACTTTGAGATGACGCAAATTCTCCTTTATCATAATCGTGGGAAGTAAGTATGTTCTTCTACTCGGATACGACGATGGTGTCTCGTCTCTTAAAATTAACCAACACACTTGTGTTTTTAAATTTTTTAAAGGTGAACTATATGTGCCCTGATCCCCTATTCCACGGAAGGTGGTATGTAGGCACTAAAGGTTCACAATCACAGCGGGTGCAAAAATTGTAAAAAAATACTTCTTTTATCACCTCCATAATCTATTTTTGTACACAACATTTATAGCCAAAATACACAAATTCTCAAAGAGGTTCTTGCGGAGTACCGTAGATGTTTAGGGGGCTAATACCTTCCCTTTGCATAACCAACCCCCGAACTTAGATTCTCTCCCCCTCTTTTTTTGGTTATTCGCTCTTTTCCCATTCCTCTGGAAACAATAAAGCACGGTGGCGATTTTTATTTGATCTGTGCGAGTCAAGTCAATCCAATGGCTTAGTCTTAACATTTCTACCGCTATAGAAAAAATGGCGACTTCTCTGGGTAAAGATCGACCAATTGCTGGTCCATCTCTAAGTGGGTTGAGCCTATCTTTGTTTATTTGTGTATGTGCTATTGTTTGTTGTATATTATATGTTGTATATATGTTTATCTGGATTTTCATGGTTTTCAGGGTGCTTGGTGATTTCTCATAAGTCCTCTACCCGTACTTGGGAAAACTTAAGATAGGACGGGCGATATAGTCTTCTTAACTTTGAGGAAGTAATCCCAAAAAAGGAGACATGAGATCCCCCACTCAGTGGATGCCCCTTTGACTGTAGTGTCGTTTACCAAGTAATCAGGAAGACTTGCTGCTTTCGACCTGGGAGCCTGTTGAATCTGAGGACCGTAGAACCTTTAACCCATCTTGGCCTTTTAGGTGTAGAGCGGAAACTATGACGGAGTAATACAGAAATAGTTGTCACGCGATACTACACTCAGATAAGTTTTTCCTGAGAACATTACTAATTACCGAGTCAATCGGGACGTTGGTAATATCTGAAGGAAGGATGTAGATCTGGGAACCTCTTAGAACCTTGTTCGACAGGTGATAAACTATTAGACCATACCTTGTGGGTAGTACCTTTGAGCTCATGCTTGTGACGTCAAACCTATGAACTCGTGTTTGTGATCTTGTGAGTGATTCTTGCATCATGCATCCATGCACCCATGAGCATCCTTTAAAACATTTTGTTTCAAGGGACTTAAAGTTGACTTTTTGCGAATATCTCAAGTACTTTTGACCATGGATTCTGGAAAAAGAAAAACTCAGAAGTACAGTTTCAAGAATCCTAACATAGATGAATTGGTGAGTCTAATTCCAAAGATTGAGAGTTCTATAGATTTTCGGAAGAAGTAAGGATCCATCGCGTCTCTTATGAAGCTCAGGATGAAGGAGGGTATTCTCTCGACTTTGGTCCAGTTTTATGATCCGATGTATTGGTGTTTCACTTTCCCTGATTATCAGTTGATGCCTACATTGGAGGAGTATTCTTATCTACCGGGTTTGCCTATCACCGATCTTGTTCCTTTCACCCGTTTGGAGGGAGAGCCTAACTCCCATGAGATAGCTACTATGGTTCATTTGGGGAAGTCTGAGATTGAGGCCCACATGACTACCAGAGGAGGAATTAGAGGATTAGCCGCTCAATTTTTATTGGAGAAAGCTCGCTACTTTCCTAGGATGAAAGAGAGGTAAGATGATGATGGGGAGGCAAGAGGATTTATTTTCCTCTAGAGCTCGATCAGGGCTCAGTCATTCACTTCCCGACTCTTGTGATTAGAAAGAGGTTACCGACAGGTATGCAGAAGAGAATAAGCAGTTGAAGGCTCAGACTGCAAGACTCATGAGAAAGCGCCCGTGTGTGGAGAGATCTTTATCAGCTTTGCTTTCTTAGTATTTTAGATTCTATCTTCTCTTGTACTTAGGATTTTTGAAACTTGTACAAAAGTTGTAATCCATTTTGAAGTTATTATAATGAGATTTTCAGTATTTCAAAATTTATTAGTGCTTTAATATTTGCAAATTGTATATAATTCTTTGAGTCCCTTGAAATATTAATAATAATAAAATAAATCATGTGCATTGCATATCATGGATCATTTTGTACATACTTCTTGGATTTCTGTTCATACCCAGGTGTGTTACTGTGTTTCTCTAACTTCGTTCAGCAAGTTGTCTCACCGATACAATACTTGGGCTAACTCTAGGAAGAAAATGGAGAATATTGAACAAGAGAATCGCGAGCTACGCGAAGAAGTTTCTGCTTTAAAGGCCGATATGGACAATCTGACTGCTTTGATGGAATCATTGGTGGCTGGTCAGAATCAGCCACCACTTGCTCAGCCACAACAAACAACAATTGCTTCAGAAGGTCCACCAGTTCCCGTTTCTGTTACTCCAGTTACTGCTGCACAGAACCATATGCCTTAGGGTTACCCGTGGGGGATGCCATAAAATTTCATGCCAGAAGGATATAATATTGATGCTTAAGTTGCTCCAGTTGTTCAACCTGCTGCTACACCTATACCTCCTGTAGTGCATGTTACTCCTGCTGCTAGACATGAGATCCACTATACTGCACCCCCTTCAGTGAATGTTATATCGTCTGTTAATAATGAAGTTTATTGCCCTGTTCCTCCATTGTGTGAAAGTATGGGTTTCTCTGACCAGTTGGATGACTTTCAAGACTAGTTTAATGAGATACAGAAGGAAATGAAGGCCCTTCAAGGAAAAGAATTGTTTGGACAGAACGTTAGTGAACTCTGCCTAGTTCTAAATGTAAAGGTGCCATCAAAGTTTAAAGTGTCGGAACTTGAGATGTACAAGGGTAACTCTTATCCTCGTGACCACCTCGTGATGCATATCAGAAATATGTCTACCCATATTGATGATCAGTGTTTGCTCATTGATTTCTTCCAAGATAGTTTGACCGGTGCCGCTCTGAAATGGTATATGAGTCTCGATAGGAGTAGTATCCGTACCTTCAATGATCTGAGAGAAGCCTCAACAAACAGTATAAGTATAATATGTTCATGGCGCCTGAATGTGACCAGTTGAGGGCAATACCTCAGAGAGACAAGGAGTTGTTCAAAGAGTATGCACAGAGATGGCGCGAGATAGCTGCCCAAGTGGTGCCACCTATGAGAGAACAAGAAATGACCAAGGTCTTCCCGAAAACCCTTAGATTATTTTATTATAAAAGTATGATCGCCAGTGTGCCGAGTGATTTCACCGAAACGGTAAGCATGAGTGTTCGTTTGGAAGAGGCCGTCAGAGAGGGGAGAGTGACAAAAGATGAAGGGACAAAGAAGTTGTCATACGGGTTCTATCAAAAGAAGGAAAGTGAGACGAATGTTGTTATTGCAGAAAAGAAGATCAGGCCACCTAGAAGACATCATTGGTACCAGCAACAAGTTGCTTTTGTGACTCCAGTCGTTAATGCAGCTCCAACCACTGTTGCCTATCAAAGACCATCTCCTTAGGGAATCAAGGGAAAAGTCAGAAGAGAGAAGATTTTGACTCCATTCCAATGAGCTATGTAGATTTATTCTCGACTTTGATTCAGAAGAAGTTGGTTCAGACTAGGCCGCCCCCTGCTATACCTTCACCTCTACGCTGGTATTATAAGGAAGACCAGACATGAGCTTTTCATCAGGGAGCACCAGGGAACAATATTGAGAACTGTTATCCTTTGAAATCTGAAGTACAAAAGATGGTGAGATCTGGCCTCTTATCCTTTAAAGATGTTGGCCTAACATAAAAGATAATCTTTTGCCAAAGCATGGAGGAGTAAATGCTGTAAACATGGTTGCTGGTTATCCAGAGGACTTCCGGATTTTTGATATCAACCTAGTTAGAGGAGATTTGGTAAAGATGCATGTTGACCTCTGCGAGTTAAATTACTATACGCACGACCATGCTGGTTGTAGTATTTACAGTACCGATATCTAGGGATGAGATAAGATAAAAGCTGATCTTCAAGAAATGATGGACGAAGGCCTCATTCATATAATTAGGCCAAGGGCATAGTATAAAGAGGATGTGAATATGGTCTTTGGATGTCATGGAGAATTCCGGATTTTTGATGTGAATCATATGAATGATGATTTAGTGCAGTTGCACTCTACCTTCTGTCACATGGATGGTTAAGAGAACACTATCATGGGTCTTGCCAGATATGATGCAGGGAATTTAGTGGTTGTACCATTGTGAGAAGGGGTGTTGTACCCCAAAATTTTCCCTCTTATTTTATCAAGATTTCCCCTCACAAGACTCTTTGAACTCAAGACCAAATTAGGGTTGGCTCTGCTCAAGACATCTCCTTGCACTGTTGACCTGAAATTAGGGTTTGAGTTTGCACAGGGATTTTTGGACTTCCAATGCTCAAAGTGACTTTCATACTTCATGTTGGACTTATAAGATTGCTCATACCAAGTTTCAAGCCTGGAATCAAATTTTTGCCCAGTCAATTGGACAGTTCACCTAGAAATCACTGTATTGGGGAAAAAGTCAACTGTGGCCAATTTACAGTCAAACCTCATGATTTTTGGCCCACATCAACATTATAGGCTCATATGAACCATTTGATCAAGTTTGGACCACAACTCCTCAAGAAATTTGATCAGATCATCAAAAGGGTAAAATGGTCATTTCTAGGATTTTGACTGCAGGAGGGCAATTTCTGATTTTTTACCTAGGCATTGGCAAATTGGGTTCAAGCATGGATTCAAGGACTCAATGGAATCATCTTTACCTAATCACAAGGTTCAAAAGATCTCAAAAGCATTGGATTGACAGATGAATTTTCCAGTAAACTGATCAAAAATCAACTGTACACTGAAAAGTCAAACTTTGACTTTTTGGTCAAAATCAAGTGCCAAGGGTCATTTTTCATCAAGATGAGTCAAAACATGAAACTTTTTCATCAAGAAACCTAATTTTGCAAATTAGGGTTTAAGATTGAAAAATTTCATAACTTAGAATTTTTCTAAGTTATGAAATTTTCTTATTTTTTCCCAAACTTTGCCCAACTTTTTCACCATGATGTAATTGGATTCAAACAAAACTTCCAACATGAAAGTTGTAGTCCTCCATAAAATCTACAACTTTTATTCACAAAGTTTTCCCAAAAGAAGATTGGATCTCAAGTTATTAGTTTTGGAACAAGGGTCCATAAAACTTTTAACTTAGTGAAATTTTGCCCTAGTTTAGGCAGGATTTTGACCTATCTTCATGGAAATTTTTCATCTATTTACACTTGGAATCTCAAAATTCATTTCAAATATGGATTGTAGAGCATGTTAAAAGCTTTCCAAAATGTCAAGGAACTCTCCAAAATTATTTATGGTTATGGAGAATCGAAGGTTTGAATTTGGCAAAAACTCACTTTGATCCATGGCAGGTTTCATGTTGACACAAATTGCAAACTCTATCCAGCCTCACTTGTACTTGCTCACAGGTCTTTAAACCCTTACACACTCAAAAATTGAATGCAAACTCATTGGTTTAAGGCATTATTCTGATCAATGGAAGTTTACACAAGAGTTTAATCCATTTTTGGCAAAAAGTGAACTATGCCATTTTGATAAAGCACAACTTTATGTCAACTTGCTTCCCTTGAGACTTGAACCCCTCTCTTTGCAGAAAACAAGTTCCATAAACTTAGGCAAAGGTACAACAATCTTGTGCATGCTTAAAGATAGCCTGTACAGGCCTGCCTTGTATCACTTTACACTTTTACTTCAAAACCAAGTAAACTTGCAAAAGATCCATATCTTTGAAATCTGATAAGAACAAAGTTTGTAAGCATTCCAAACAACTTTTGCATATTGCCTTGAGCCAGAAGCACGAGCTATCCAACCCTCAAGCCTTCCAAAACACAAAAATACCATCTTCTTGCAAACTAGGGCAGCTCTTGCATTTTGATTTCAAAATCACAAACAACTCGTGCGTTTTGTCCCAAACCAGTTCCAATACATTCCATATAACCCACCTAAGCTATCCCAACCATTGGACATTGACTGTAACTCCATTTGCAAGCTTCACCATTTCTGATTTCAGCTTGTGCAGGTTGACTTCTACAGGCTTATTCAAGTAAGCTCAAAGCAAACAAAGCATTGGGGAAGGTCAGAGGAAGTTCAGGCAAGCTCACAAACATCTCAGGCCTAATTGAAAACCTCCACATTTCCATACTCGAGTTCAACTAAAGCAGGTATTGTTCAAACTTCTATCTCTCAATTTAGGAATCATTAGGCTTAGGTTTGTGAATAAAAAATGTAGTACTCATTGCCCTTAAGCTGTACATATGCATAGATTTCATTTAAGTTAAGTATGCTGAGAGAATTTTATTGATGAACTTTCTGAAAAAGTTAGGTTAGAAATTAGGGCCAGAGAAATTCTCTCTGGTCTTTGAGATTTAGATTAAGTTCTTTATATGGTTGGAATCGTGTTGAAAAATGCTATAACTTTCATGTTGTAAGTTTTTGCTTTAGATCACGTATGCAGGAGTTGGACATTTGTACAGGAAGCGCGCGTATTTTTGTTTGAACGAAGGTTGAAGATGAAGTAGCTGGGCTGGGCCTGGCTATTTCTCACTTTTGGCACCCCAGCTTGCTGATTGCACCCCCTGGCCCATTTCATTATTTTTTTTTTATATTTTTCCTATTTCCTTTTTTTAATGATTTTATTTTATTTTTTCTAAACATAAAAAATTACCAAAAACATTTTCATAAATTTTCACATTTTATTTTGTATTTTTTTATTATTTTTTTTCTAACATAAAAAATAGTTTTCTTAAATAATATACTTTTATTTTTTCTGAATAAACTTGAAAATAACACATAAAAATATTATATTTTTATTTTTATTATTTATATACTTAAATAATATTTTTTCTAACATATTTTTATTTTTTGACATTTGTATATATTTTTATTTTATTATACATAAACAAATATTATAATATATACATATTCTTAAACCAAAAAATTAGGGTTTTTACCATTAACAAAAATAACTTTTTATTTTCTTATTTTTTTAATACATTAAATATTTTATGTTTACATACATAAAGATAATACAAAAAACATTTTTTGCATATTTATAATATATTGCATATTTATTTGATTGCCCATTTAAATATTGTCAATTTATTATTTGCACAATTAATTTAATTTGGTTGTAATGATTTTAGGGTTTCAATTTCTTGCAAATACCCCCTATTCAAAATTATACCCCCTCCCTATATCAAAGTTGTAATAGCTTAGATTTATTTCTACGCACTTTACGCTTTCAAATATGCCATGATAGAGATTAGGGTTTGTATGCAATATCCAAAATCAAAACAAATAGCTTGACTAATACAAGACATAAAATGCATGAAAATGACAACACAATGCACACATGCACCCCTAGGGTTTCATCCACTTGTTGCCTTTAAAATGGCCATGGTATGCATGTTGAGTATCTTGGCAAAACAAAAACAAAACAAAAGATCATAGTCCCTCGATGATGCTATCTTGGTTGCCTATACAAAATGATATAGTCCCTCATGGTCAATATGATGACCCGCGCCTGTCCCGTTTAACATCCAAATACAAGGTTGTTTACCAAATACAATGGTAAAACAACAATGTAAAAGGGTTAAAAATGTGTAGGAAATATCTTTGAATAGATAGGGTAGACAACTCTTAGTTACTTGAACAAAACTTGCAAACATCCTTGCTATTTTCAAAAACACATCACAACACAATTTCAAAAGATTTCCTAAAACAAACTTTCAAACTTTCAAACATTGAAACATATTTTCAAAAGACAAACACCTTTGTATACATTCAAACAAGAATCATTACAAAGGTTGCCTAGACAAAAGGCCTCTTTTCAAAACATTTTCAAAACCATACACAAAGCACCATTTCAAACAATTGAAAAGCAAAAGCAAGTAATCTAAATAAGTAACTAAGAGCCCATGGATAACCATGGATGAAAAGGGTGCTTGCACCTTCAATTTTCATAATCTACCCCCCGAACCCAAGAAAACATCTCAAAGGTCTTTCCTGTGCTTTTTGACCTTTCCTTGGGATAAAATAAAAAGTCGGTGGCAACTCTTGCTAAACCGAAACATTTGCGAACACAAACGCAAAACCTCAAGTCAGTTCTCCCACCGCATCACAGAACTGGAGACTCTGCTGGGGAAAAGAAATTAAACCTTGGTCGGATTTGAGTTTAGGTTCTTCTATATATTTGAAAAGTTAGGCTATTATCTGGTCGGATCCAGGGTTCATAGCATCTCTTAGAAATAATAAAGGCTTTGCTGACGGCTTTACCGGGGATTAGGGGTTATGGCCCTGTGATTTGTAGTAGTAGGAGAGGCCACATCAAGCTGGGGATTCCTGCTATTTGTTAGGGAAATTAACCCTGTTACCGATCTGCTAGAGAGGTGATGACTTAATGACTCCATTACCAATAATCAAGATGAATCTGTTGAAAGCCGGGATTTTCCCGGGCTGTGAAAAAGATTGTTATCTTTGTTCGTCCTTACAATCCGACTGTCCGCTGTTGAAGTTAGGCATCCAACGCCTAATGGATAATCAAGAAATCCTCTTTGAGAAAACTCCTGTTACTCCTGTTACTCCAACTCCTATCAACGATGTTGCTATAATTACCATTTCCGCCAGTCTTTCCAAAGTCTCCAAAAGACCTGTTAAGATTACACCCGATCCAAAGTTTGTACCTCTGAAGATAACTATGCCGGGGCCTATCCCATAAAAGTCCAACAAAACAATACCGTGGAATTATGGAGGAGAGATCTTCTACCACGGTGTTAAGAAGATTGAATCAGTTGAAGAAAGTTCCGATGAAGAGACTCCTGACGTAGGAAATATTGCTGGGACGAGTAAGATCACCCACATCGGAAGAATTTTCTCTCCGGAGATTGCTCCTCCAAGGGCAATATTCGGACCCTCAAATGCTCCTAAGGTTACTCCTTTGCCGGTCAACATCTCTGTGCGAACTCCAGTGATTGAAGAAATTGTTACTCCCGTAGTTGTACCCTCTGCTGTTGCTGCTGATAAAGGTAAGGGGATCCAAGAAGCGCCCGTCAGGACGAGGGCTCAGCCTTTGGTAATCCTCGAGACCACTCAAAAGGAAATGGAGGAGATTTTAAAAATAATTAAGAAAAGCGACTATGATGTCGTAGAACAACTGGGGCAAACCCTTTCAAAAATCTCTATGCTGGCCCTATTGCTCTGTTCTGAAGCTCATGCCAAAGATTTGATAAAATTATTGAAGAAGGCCCATGTGCCTCAGGAAACCTCCGCAGACCATTTCCAGGAGTGTGTAGCCAGCCTACCAGCCGACAACGGTCTTGTCTTCTCCGACGCCGATTTAACATCTAAGGGGAGAAAGCATAATGACGCGCTGCATGTCTCGGTGGAATATAGAGGGACTACTCTTGTTCACGTTATGGTTGATACTGGGTCATCTTTAAATGTCTTACCAAACAAAGCATTGGACAAATTGGACTGTGAAGGTTTAACTTTGAAGCCCAACAATATCATTGTCAGAGCCTTCGATGGTTCTAAATGGATGGTCCACGGGGAGGTCGACATCCCGATTAAAGTGGGTACAGAAACTTTCAACTCCACATTTTATGTCATGGACATCCGTCCCTCCTAATCTTGCTTGTTAGGAAGGCCTTGGATTCATCATGCTGGAGCCGTCACATCTACTCTGCATCAGAAGCTTAAGTACCCTGTCCAGGGGAAAATTGTGACAGTTCGTAGCGAGGAGGAGTATATGATAAGCCATCTGAATTCATTCCGCTATGTTGAATTAGATGGTGAATTCATCGAGACCCCCTTTTAGCACTTTGAAAAGGTTTCTCCTGAAGTTGCGGTAGCCAAGACAATGAATCCTGTGCCCATCATTACCAAACCTGTGTCCTGGATGTCATCCCTTAAGGATACGAAGGCTGTGATCGAGGAAGGAGGAAGCACAGTATAGGGTCAACTGCCAGATTTTCCTTACAAGACAGATAAGTTCGGCTTGGGTTTCACTGCTGCTAGTCAGAAGGCTGTGCGTCGCTCCCGGGATGGAGGACCACCGGTGAAGATAACCCATCATGGAGTCAGTGCTTTGGAGGATGGTGAAGAGGAGAGAAACCTTGAAGACTGGATTTTCCCTACCGTTGAAGGAGGCTTGTGCAATTGGGAGGCGAAAAACTTTGTTCCCATTACTTTCATCAATCAGTAATTTACCTTTCGAACATTTTCTGTTGGTCTGTAATAATTTTTAAACAAATCGTACACTTTTAACCATGTGCCTTAACCGATGTACATCGGTCCATTTGTAAGGGTTTGATTTTTCATCTTCATATGCCATTTTTAACGAATCATGGATGTTTTAATATATAAACTTTTGTGTTCATTTTCTTTCTTTTCACATTTTATTTGTTTAAAGGTGGCTATCCCTTACACACACCCACACTCACCAATGCAGGTACCCATCCATTCCGGATTCCATGGGTAACAATTCTGCTATGGCCTTCAGTGACTCTGAAGATCTGGTCAATCATGCCGAATACGAAGATGATGAAGACTGTGAAGTGCCTGGAGAGTTGGTTAGACTGTTGCAACAGGAAGAAAGGGCCATTCTACCTCACGAGGAGTTGTTAGAGACTATCAACTTGGGAACAGAGGAAGACAGAAAAGAAGTTAAAGTGGGTGCCAACCTAGAGCCAAGTGTCAAGGAGCGTTTAGTTTAGCTGTTGAATGAATATGTTGAGATCTTCCCCTGGTCCTATGAAGACATGCCTGGACTGGATACAGATATTGTGGTTCATCGTCTCCCTACAAGAGAAGACTGTCCACCAATCAAACATAAAGTCCGCCGAATGAGGCCCGACATGTCCGAAAAGATCAAAGCTGAAGTGATGAAGCAGTTCAATGCTGGCTTTCTTGCTGTTACTTCATATCCACAATGGGTTGCTAACATTGTGCCCGTGCCTAAGAAGGAGGACAAAGTGAGAATGTGCGTGGATTATAGAGATTTAAACAGGGCTAGCCCTAAAGATGACTTTCCACTACCGCACATTGACATCTTGGTTGACAATACAGCTCAACATAAGGTATTTTCTTTCATGGATGGATTTTCAGGGTACAACCAGATCAAAATGGCCCCTGAAGACATGGAGAAAACTACTTTTTTTACGCAGTGGGGTACGTTCTGTTATAAAGTGATGCCATTCGGGCTGAAGAATGCCGGGGCAACCTATCAACGCGCCGTGGTGGCTTTATTTCATGATATGATACATCATGAGATAGAAGTCTACGTAGACGACATGATAGCCCGTTCACATACTGAAGAAGAACACCTCGACCATCTGCAAAAGCTGTTTGTCAGATTGAAAGAGTACAAACTCAGACTGAACCCTAACAAGTGCACTTTCGGAGTCAGGTCTGGTAAACTTTTGGGATTCATCGTCAGTAACAAAGGCATCAAGGTTGATCCTGCCAAAGTCAAAGCTATACGAGAAATGCCTGCCCCTCGCACTGAGAAGGAGGTAAGAGGTTTCTTGGGACGCCTAAACTACATTGCAAGGTTCATTTCTCACCTAACATCTACCTGTGAACCAATCTTCAAGCTATTGAAGAAAGATCAGGTGGTTAAATGGAATGATGACTGTCAAGTTGCTTTCGATAAAATCAAGGAGTATTTTTTGGAACCTCCTATCTTGATGCCACCCGTTAAAGGAAGGCCTTTAATCATGTATCTGACTGTTTTGGATAACTCAATGGGGTTCATACTGGGCCAACATGACGAGTCTGGCCGAAAAGAGCATGCCATTTATTACCTTAGCAAAAAGTTTACCGATTATGAGACTCGCTACTCACTGCTCGAGAAAACTTGATGCGCTTTGGTATGGTCTGCTCCTCGGCTAAGGCAGTATATGTTGACACATACCACTTTGCTGATCGCTAAGATGGATCCGATCAAGTACATCTTCGAGAAGCCTGTTCTATCTGAAAGAATCGCTAGATGGAAGATGATCCTCACCGAATATGATATACAGTACACAACCCAAAAAGCTATAAAGGGGAGTGTGCTAGCCGATCATCTAGGCCATCAAGCTGTCGAAGATTACCAATCCATGACGTTCGACTTCCCCGACGAGGACATTATGACTTTGGACAACATTGAAGAGAACAGACCGTATGACGGACCTGAACAAGGATCCCGATGGACTCTGTACTTTGATGGTGCCTCCAACGCACTTGGAAACGGTATCGGTGCCATACTTATCTCTCCAGAAGATTGCCATACACCTTTCACTGCTAGACTCTGCTTCAGCTGCACCAACAACATGGCCGAGTATGAAGCTTGTATCTTTGGGCTCAAGGCTGCTATTGACTTGGGAATCGAATCTTTGATTGTATTTGGGGACTCAGCTTTGGTTATCAGTCAAATCAAAGGAGAGTGGGATACTAAACACCCTAACCTCATCCCTTACAAAGGACATGTCCTAACATTGTTACCATACTTTGAGCAGATCACCTTCGAGCACTTCACGCGAGAAGAGAATCAGCTAGCAGATGCGCTAGCTACAATGTCATCCATGTTTAAACTTAACTGGGATAATGAGGCCCCTCAAATCACCATTCAAAGAATGGACGAACCTGCACATTGTCACGAGATTAATACCAAAGAAGTAGTGGACCGACCTTGGTTTCATGACGTCAAAAGGTATCTCGAAGCACAAGAATACCCTGAAGGAGCTTCAGTCAATGACAAAAAGTTCTTAAGGAGGTTCGCGGCCAAGTTCTTTCTGAGCAATGGTATCCTATACAAGCGCAATCATGATTGTGTCCTGCTCCGTTGTGTGGATAAGGTTGAAGCTGAGCAGATCATGGCTGAACTACACAATGGTACCTTTGGCACCCACTCGAGCGGACATACGATGGCCAAAAAGATTCTAAGGGAAGGCTACTATTGGTCTACCATGGAAGATGATTGTTATCAACATTCCCGTACTTGTCACAAATGCCAAATCTATGCTGACAAGGTACATATTCCTCCAGTTCCTCTCAATGTCTTAACAGCTCCTTGGCCATTCGCGATGTGGGGAATCAACATGATTGGAGAGATCAAGCCTACAACATCCAATGGACATCGTTTCATCCTGGTGGCCATTGATTTCTTTAGCAAGTGGGTCGAAGCAGCTTCCTTCGCCTCCGTTACAAAGAATGTGGTTTCCTGCTTCATCAAGCAGAACCTCATTTGCCGGTATTGTATCCCCGACAGGATCATCACTGACAACAGTACAAACCTGAATAACACTATGATCACTGCCCTGTGCGAACAGTTCCAGATTCAACATCACAATTCATCTCCCTATCGACCGAAGATGAACGGTGCTGTCGAAGCTGCAAACAAAAATATCAAGAAGATCATTCAAAAGATGACAGTCACCTACAAGGACTGGCATGAGATGTTACCGTTTTCTCTGCACGGGTACCGTACCACGGCACAAACGTCAACTGGGGAAACACCCTATTCTTTGGTATACGGCATAGAAGCTGTTTTACCTATCGAGGTTCAGATTCCCTCCTTGAGAATCATTAAAGATGCTGGTTTGAGTGAAGACGATTGGATTCAGACCGGGCTTGATCAACTTAACTTGATTGACGAAAAGCGACTTACTGCTGTTTGCCATGGTCAGGCGTATCAAAAACGAATGATCAAAGCTTTCAACAAGAAAGTCAGAAGACAAGTATATCAAGTCGGGGATCTTGTAATCAAGCGGATCATCTTGCCGCAAAGTGATCCCAGGGGAAAGTGGACTTCTACCTACGAAGGACCATTTATGATCAAAAACATATTTTCTGGTTGGGCAATGATCCTGACCACCATGGACGGTGATGACCTGCCGCACCCTGCGAACGCAGACATAGTCAAAAGATACTACGCATAAAACGACCCGACAAGTTAAAAACCCGAAAGGGCGACTTGGGCAAAAATGGGCATCTCGGTGAATCTAAAACCCGAAAGGGCGGTCCAGGCAAAAGTTAGGGAAGAAAAGCGTATGACTATGTCTCGTCGGATCACTTTATGGATAATCTCTTCACAGACAAGCTCCAGGTTTCTGATCAATTCATTCATCGTCGGACGAAGCCACAAATGGATAAGACGTTCAGAGTTACGAAGGCTATAGCAGAATGGGAACCCCATGGAATTTTTACACATAGCCACCTTTCTTTGTATAAATTTTTCTCATTTTTTTTATGACAACGTTCTTTTACACATAGTCTCCTTTGTACAAAATACTTACACAAAGTTAATACAAAGATACTTCAAAGTGCAGAAAATTATTTGCCTTTTCTTTCTTTTTACACTTGTGTTTTATTTGAAAACGTCCAATGATTTATTAAATAAGCATATGCATTTGAATATAATCACTGTTTACAAATAAAATGAAATGTGAAAGAATAATTACTGATAGGTTGAAAGGATAGGAAAACGTCTTTAGGCTATTCCGAGTGAAATCCCCTACAGTACATCATCGAGGTCCCCAGTGGAGCCAAAACCTTGAAATACATGTTCCCTACGAAGTTAAATTTCAAAATCCCCACCAGAACTAAGTTTCCAAACTCGCAATCCCCAGCGGAGCCAAAAACTTTGAACTACAGACCCTCAGCAAAGATGAAACTTTCTTCCCCAATGAAGTCTAAAACTCCAACCCTTACACCCTGGTGGAAGACCATCAAGTCTCCTCCAGCTCCCCAGAGAGTTGTCTTAAAACCAAAAAATTCCCCTGCAAGTTATCTTAGAGCCTGACAGCTAACCAGACGACAGCTTCAGATAATTCCTCAGTAGATTGGCATACAACCCAAGCTCTTGAAAACTCTTGAACAGAATAAATCTTTCTCCCCACAGAGTTATTTCCCAACGGATTGAAGATTCTCAATCCCCAGCCACAGTTATCAAGTTTCTCGGGATTCCCCAAGCAGGTTTCTCAAGCAACACTCGACATTATTCCTACAACGGAATGTCTATCATGTTCCAACTTCAAAGGACTTGAAGGATCCCTGTATCCCCAGGAAGTCGTGAAGAATTCTCACATTCCCACAAAAGTTGTCAAAGTTCTTATTAATCCCCATAAGTTGCCAAAGGTTTTCTATCCTCAACAGTGGTCCAAGGATTTCTCATTTTCAGCAATCAAAGGTTGTGGAATTCCCGGCATCGGTCCAGGATTTATTTTCCCCGGTAGAAGTCAAGGATTTTACTATATCCAGCTATCAAGGGTTTATTTTCCTCAGCAAGACAGCTAATCCGCTTACACGCGCATACATTACATTCATGTGTCATAAACATTGATAGATGCATTTTATTGCATCATACATGTCATGCAACATAACTTTGTGTTTCAGCTAACATTTTACCCTTTTCAGGATAAGATTAAAAGCTATCTTTAACAACTATTCAAAGATTTCAGATACAGTACGGATACACTCCAAGACATGGAAGTCATTCTACTACTCATTCAGACTTCAGAAATCATATACATACTAGATACGCTCCAGACACGGAATCCATTCTATTTCTCATTCAGATTCAACTATCAACTTCAGGTTCAGATGCGCTCCAGACACGGAAGTCATTATGTCACTTGTCCAGATACCAGTTACAGTACGGATACACTCCAGACACGGAAGTCATTCTGCTACTCATATAGATCTCAACTTCAGATACAGTCCAGATACGCACCAGACGCGGTTGCCATTCTGTCACTGCTCTGGAATTTATCCCCAGCCCAGAGATGCTCCATACACAGATGCTATTCTGTCGCCCATTCAGAATTCAGATACAATACAGATACACTCCAAACACGACAGTCATTCTGATATTCATTCAAGAATCGAATGCAGTTACAGCTCGGATACGCTCCAGACACGGACGCCATTCCTTTGCTCATACAGATCCAATCTCCAAATACAACTCAGATACGTTCCAGATTCAGATACCATTATGATGTTCATTCTCCTGATATTCAAAAAAAAATTTGGATGGCATCTCTAAGCCCATCTCCAGCAAGATTCTATCATCTCCAAATGGTATATTTAAGCCCATTCCCTCAACCCACATTTTGACGAGTGCAAATTTACGGGCACTCTAGTGTCCAATCCTCTTTTACCTTCGAGTCACGAAAGGCAAACTTACCAATGTAACTCTTCAGATTCAAGAAAATTGAACAGGGGCAGCTGTTGTACCCCAAAATTTTCCCTCTTATTTTATCAAGATTTCCCCTCACAAGACTCTTTGAACTCAAGACCAAATTAGGGTTGGCTCTGCTCAAGACATCTCCTTGCACTGTTGACCTGAAATTAGGGTTTGAGTTTGCACAGGGATTTTTGGACTTCTAATGCTCAAAGTGACTTTCATACTTCATGTTGGACTTATAAGATTGCTCATACCAAGTTTCAAGCCTGGAATCAAATTTTTGCCCAGTCAATTGGACAATTCACCTAGAAATCATTGTATTGGGGAAAAAGTCAACTGTGGACAATTTACAGTCAAACCTCATGATTTTTGGTCCACATCAACATTATAGGCTCATATGAACCATTTGATCAAGTTTGAACCACAACTCCTCAAGAAATTTGATCAGATCATCAAAAGGGTAAAATGGTCATTTATAGGGTTTTTGACTACAGGAGGGAAATTTTTGATTTTTTACCTAGGAAATAGAAAATTGGGTTCAAGCATGGATTCAAGGACTCAATAGAATCATCTTGACCTAATCACAAGGTTCAAAAGATCTCAAAAGCATTGGATTGACAGATGAATTTTCCAGTCAACTGATCAAAAATCAACTGTACACTGAAAAGTCAAACTTTGACTTTTTGGTCAAAATCAAGTGCCAAGGGTCATTTTTCATCAAGACGAGTCAAAACATGAAACTTGTTCATTAAGAAACCTAATTTTGCAAATTAGGGTTTAAGATTGAAAAATTTCATAACTTAGAATTTTTCTAAGTTATGAAATTTTCTTATTTTTTCCCAAACTTTGCCCAACTTTTTCACCATGATGCAATTGGATTCAAACAAAACTTCCAACATGAAAGTTGTAGTCCTCCACAAAATCTACAACTTTGATTCAAAAAGTTTTCCCAAAATAAGCTTGGATCTCAAGTTATTATTTTTGGAACAAGGGTCCATAAAACTTTTAACTTAGTGAAATTTTGCCCTAGTTTAGGCAGGATTTTGACCTATCTTCATGGAAATGTTTCACCTAGTTCCACTTGGTATCTCAAAATTCATTTCAAAGATGGATTTTAGAGCATGTTACAAGCTTTCCAAAATGTCAAAGAACTCTCCAAAATCATTTATGGTTAGGGAGAATCGAAGGTTTGAATTTGGCAAAAACTCACTTTGATCCATGGCATGTTTCATGTTGACACAAATTGCAAACTCTATCCAGCCTCAGTTGTACTTGCTCACATGTCTTTAAACCCTTCCACACTCAAAAATTAAATGCAAACTCATTGGTTTAAGGCATTATTCTGATCAATGGAAGTTTACACAAGAGTTTAATCCATTTTTGGCAAAAAGTGAACTATGCCATTTTGATAAAGCACAACTTTATGTCAACTTGCTTCCCTTGAGCCTTGAACCCCTCTCTTTGAAGCAAACAAGTTCCATAAACTTAGGCAAAGGTACAACAATCTTGTGCATGCTTGAAGATAGCCTGTACAGGCCTGTCTTGTATCACTTCACACTTTTACTTCAAAACCAAGTAAACTTGCAAAAGATCCATATCTTTGAAATCTGATAAGAACAAAGTTTGTAAGCATTCCAAACAACTTTTGCATATTTCCTTGAGCCAGAATCACGAGCTATCCAACCCTCAAGCCTTCCAAAACACAAAAACACCATCTTCTTGCAAAACAGGGCAGCTCCTGCATTTTGATTTCAAAATCACAAACCACTCGTGCGTTTTGTCCCAAACTAGTTCCAATACATTACATATAACCCACCTAAGCTATCCCAACCATTGGCCATTGATTGTAACTCCATTTGCAAGCTTCACCATTTTTGATTTCAGCTTGTGCAGGTTGACTTCTATAGGCTTATTCAAGCAAGCTCAAAGCAAACAAAGCATTGGGGAAGGTCAGAGGAAGTTCAGGCAAGCTCACAAACATCTCAGGCCTCATTGAAAACCTCCACATTGCCATACTCGAGTTCAACTGAAGCAGGTATTGTTCAAACTTCTATCTCTCTATTTAGGAATCATTAGGCTTAGGTTTGTGAATAAAAAATGTAGTACTCATTGCCCTTAAGCTGTACATCTGCATAGATTTCATTTAAGTTAAGTGTGCTGAGAGAATTTGATTGATGAACTTTCTGAAAAAGTTAGGTTAGAAATTAGGGCCATAGAAATTCTCTCTGGTCTTTGAGAGTTAGATTAAGTTCTTTATATGGTTGGAATCGTGTTGAAAAATGCTATAACTTTCATGTTGTGAGTTTTTGCTTTAGAGCAGGTATGCAGGAGTTGGACATTTGTACAGGAAGCGCGCATATTTTTGTTTGAACAAAGGTTGAAGATTAAGTAGCTGGGCTGGGCCTGGCTATTTCTCACTTTTGGCTCCCCCAACTTGCTGATTGCATCCCCCTGGCCCGTTTCATTATTTTTCTATATTTTTTCTATTTCATTTACATTTCTGATTTTATTTTATTTTTTCTAAACATAAAAAATTACCAAAAACATTTTCATAAATTTTCACATTTTATTTTGTATTTTTTTTATTATTTTTTTTTCTAACATAAAAAATAGTTTTCTTAAATAATATACTTTTATTTTTTCTGAATAAACTTGAAAATAACACATAAAAATATTATATTTTTATTTTTATTATTTATATACTTAAATAATATTTTTTCTAACATATTTTTATTTTTTGACATTTGTATATATTTTTATTTTATTATACATAAACAAATATTATAATATATACATATTCTTAAACCAAAAAATTAGGGTTTTTACCCTTAACAAAAATAACTTTTTATTTTCTTATTTTTTTAATACATTAAATATTTTATGTTTACATACATAAAGATAATACAAAAAACATTTTTTGCATATTTATAATATATTGCATATTTATTTGATTGCCCATTTAAATATTGTCAATTTATTATTTGCACAATTAATTTAATTTGGTTGTAATAATTTTAGGGTTTCAATTTCTTGCAAATACCCCCTATTCAAAATTATACCCCCTCCCTATATCAAAGTTGTAATAGCTTAGATTTATTTCTACGCAATTTACGCTTTCAAATATGCCATGATAGAGATTAGGGTTTGTATGCAATATCCAAAATCAAAACAAATAGCTTGACTAATACAAGACATAAAATGCATGAAAATGACAACACAATGCACACATGCACCCCTAGGGTTTCATCCACTTGTTGCCTTTAAAATGGCCATGGTATGCATGTTGAGTATCTTGGCAAAACAAAAACAAAACAAAAGATCATAGTCCCTCGATGACGCTATCTTGGTTGCCTATACAAAATGATCTAGTCCCTCAAAAAATTTGCTAAAGATACTTAGCACAATTGCTATCACGGTCAATACGATGACCCGCGCCTGTCCCGTTTAACATCCAAATACAAGGTTGTTTACCAAATACAATGGTAAAACAACAATGTAAAAGGGTTAAAAATGTGTAGGAAAGATCTTTGAATAGATAGGGTAGACAACTCTTAGTTACTTGAACAAAACTTGCAAACATCCTTGCTATTTTCAAAAACACATCACAACACAATTTCAAAAGATTTCCTAAAACAAACTTTCAAACTTTCAAACATTGAAACATATTTTCAAAAGACAAACACCTTTGTATACATTCAAACAAGAATCATTACAAAGGTTGCCTAGACAAAAGGCCTCTTTTCAAAACATTTTCAAAACCACACACAAAGCACCATTTCAAACAATTGAAAAGCAAAAGCAAGTGATCTAAACAAGTAACTAAGAGCCCATGGATAACCATGGATGAAAAGGGTGCTTGCACCTTCCCTTTTTATAATCTACCCCCCGAACCCAAGAAAACATCTCAAAGGTCTTTCCTGTGCTTTTTGACCTTTCCTTTGGATAAAATAAAAAGTCGGTGGCGACTCTTGCTAAACCGAAAAATTTGCAAACACAAACGCAAAACCTCAAGTCAGTTCTCCCACCGCATCACAAGGGGTATTCAGTTGTTATTGTACAATGGTACTATCAAAGTTTCAATCAACAAATATGATTACTGTGGGATCAACATGATTGAAGATTGCCCGACCGAGACTGTATCAGATGATGAGTATGCTTCTGCAGATGAATTCTTTTCCTCAGATGGAGGTGTGTTCTCCAGCAATGATGAGTATGCTTCTATAGAGATTGACTACCATTGCAAGCCAACTGTTGCTCCAATGGTGATTTGCTTTCCTGGTCCCGTTCCTTACAAATCAGATAAAGCCGTGCCATATAAATACAACGCTACAATCCTAGAGGATGGTGTGGAAGTTCCCATCCAACATTTGTCTGATGTCAAGAATATTGTTGAAGCCAGCCGAGTAACCCGCAGTGGCCGTGTTTTCGCACCTGTCATTCAAGGGAATGTTAATGCTGATAAAAAGGTTGTTGAAAGTAATGAACCTTAGAAAGAAATGGGGGAATCTAGTGGTACTACTCTGGAAAAATATGTGGATGATATATTGAAGATTATAAAGATAAGCGACTACAGGATCGTAGATCAATTGTTGTAGACTCCATCAAAGATATCTATTCTAGCCTTGCTAATGAACTCTTCTGCCCACATGGAATCTTTGATGAGAGTATTGGATCAAGATTTCATGGAAAGTGATATGCCTATGGACCAATTCAGTAGTGTTGTCGGGAATATTACATCCTGTAATAACCTGAGTTTCTGTGATGACAAATTTCCCGATGAAGGAAGGAATCACAATCTGGCTCTTCATATCTCCATGAATTGTAAGAATGACTCGTTGTCCAATGTGCTAATTGATAATGGGTCTGCTTTGAATGTTATACCGAGGAGCACGCTTATGAAGTTGAAGTATAAGGGAACTCCCATGCGCCCGAGTGGCATAATTGTGAAAGCTTTTGATGGGTCGAGGAAGTCTGTCATCAGAGAAGTAGATTTGCCTATTCATATAGGCCCATACTTATTTCAGATTACTTTCCAGGTTATGGATATTGTTCCCGCTTACAATTGTTTACTGGGACGACCATGGATATACGAGGCAGGGGCCGTTACTTAAAATTTGCACCAGAAGCTGGAGTTTGTTTGTGAAGGAAAGGTGGTCATCATAAATGGAGAACATGCATTGTTAATATCTCATTTATCTTCTTTCAGTGTTATGGAAGCAGATGAAGCTGCTATTGGAACTCAGTTCCAAGCTTTATTCATTGATAATGTGAGGAAAAATGAGGATTCTATAGCCTGAGTTAAGGATGCTCAACAAGTAGTGCGTAATGGCCTTAGTAAGGAATATGGGCAGATTGTTGATCCACTTGTGAATAAGAATAAAGCTGGGTTGGGATTCTCTAAAGAATAAAAAAGGTGAGAATATGAAGCCAAAGTATGTTTTGGGCAAATATAAAGACATCTTTCACAGCGGAGGTTACCTTCATCCAACTGTTCCTAGGATCAATGCTATTATGGAAGGCGAAGCGGAGCAAGAGATGTCGAACTACGTGACACATGGTGTTAGAGTCCAAAATTGGATCACTATTGAAGTTTCTTCTTGCATTTATATCTCAAAGTAATTTGTTTTTTAATCTTTTCAAAAATATTTCACTCTGCCCAAGGTGAAAGTATTGACATTGTATGGGCATATCCGTTGGCTTTGATCTTTAAAATCAATAATAAAAGTTGTCTTTGATTCCTAAACTGAGTTTTTATTTTTCAGCTTTTTCTTGGAAAAGGGTAATCAGAAAAATACTATCAAAATAAATAATAACTGTAATTAAATCTGCATAATCACTTGCTATATGTGCCAGTTTCTAAAAGCAATCATAAATCATATGTTCAGATTAATTAAAAAACCCATTGAGTATAATGACCCTGCACCCTCTCCCAACTTTGAATATCCTGCATATGTGACCGAAGAAGAGGAATATGATGAAATCCCAGAAGAGGTTTCATGGTTGCTTGAGCGCGAGGAAAGTACCATTCAGCCGTATAAAGAGACGTTTAAGACAATTAATTTGGGTTCAGAGAAAGATCCAAAAGAAGTCAAGATTGGAGCATTACTTCATCCCGATGCAAAGAGCAGGTTGATTGAATTGTTGAAAGAGTACGTGGACATATTTGCTTGGTCTTACCAAGACATGCCTGGTTTGGATACTGATATTGTGGAACATCAATTGCCGTTAAAGTCAGAATGCCTGCCAATTAAGCAGAAGTTACAAAGAACTCACCCTGATATATCAGTGAAAATTAAAGAAGAAGTTTTAAAGCAGATTAGTGCCAATTTTCTTGTGACATCAGTGTACCCTCACTGGATTTCTAATATTGTCCCAGTACCAAAGAAAGACAGAAAAGTTCGCATGTTTGCGGATTTCAGAGATTTAAATAAAGCTAGTCCAAAAGATGACTTTCCATTACCAAATATTGATATGTTGGTTGATAGTACAGAAAAATTCAAAGTATTCTATTTCATGGACGGATTTTCTAGATATAATCAAATTAGAATGGCTCCTGAGGACATGGAAAAAACAACATTTATCACACCCTGGAGAATATTCTGTTACAAAGTGATGCCCTTCGGGTCGAAGAACGCTGGTGCAACATACCAGAGGGCTATGACAACCCTATTCCATGATCTGATGCACAAGGAAATTGAGGTATATGTTGATGATATGATTTCCAAATACCAGACTAAAGAAGGGCATATAGAGGATTTGTTGAAATTGTTTCAGCATTTGAGGAAGTATCGTCTCTGCTTGAATCCAAATAAATGCACCTTTGGTGTTCAATTACAAAAATTTCCAGGTTTCATTGTCAGCCAAAAAATAATTGAAGTTGACCCTGATAAAGTTAAGGAAATTCAAGAAATTCCAGCGCCAAGAACTAAAAAGCAACTTAGAGGCTTCCTTGGGCATTTGAATTACATTTCCAGATTTATTTCTCATATGACTGCAACATGTGAGCCGATCTTTAAGTTGTTAAAGAAAGATCAGGGTTGTGTATGGATAGATGATTGCCAAAGGGCATTTGAAATTATTAAAGAGTATCTGCTTGAACCTCCTATCTTGCTCCCTCATGTTGAAGGAAGACCATTGATTATGTATCTGACAGTGTTGGATAATTCTATGGGCTGTATTTTGGGACAAGAAGATAACACAAGGAGAAAAGAATATGCCATTTATTATCTTAGCAAGAAGTTTACTTACTGTGATTCACGATATTCTATGTTGGAAAAAACATGTTGTGCTTTACCTTGGGCGGAAAAGAGGTTGCGACAATATATGTTGAATCATACTACTTGGTTGATTTCAAAAATGGATCCATATAAGTATATTTTTGAAAAGCTTGCTCTTACTGGAGAATTTCCCGTTGGAAGATGCTGTTGTCTGAATATGATATTGAATACCATACTCAGAAGGCTATAAAAAGCAGTGTGTTGATAGAATATCTTGCTCACCAACCAGTTAATTATTATCAGTCTGTTAAATATGATGTTCCTGATGAGGATGTTATGTTTTTGAAAGTAAAAGATTGTGATGAACCTTTGCTTGGGGAAGGTCCTGATCCTGAATCTTGGTGTGGTATGGTATTTAATGGAGCTGTGAATGCCTATGGGAAAGGAATTGGTGTCGTGGTTATCACTCCCCATGGATCGCATATCCCATTTACTACAAGGTTGGCATTTGATTGCACCCGTAACATGGCAGAGTATGAAGCTGGTATCATGCGTCTCGAGGAGGCTATTGATATCAGAATAAAAAATATAGATATGTATGGCGATTTAGCTCTGGTAATAAACCAAATTAAAGGAGAATGGGATACTCGTCACCCTGGCTTGATTCTTTACAAATACTATGCTAGAAGATTATTACCCTTCTTTAATAAAGTTGATTTCCATCATGTTCCCAAAGATGAAAAATCAGATGGCAGATGCTTTGGCCACTTTGGCTTCCATGTATCAAGTAAATACTTGGAACGATATGCCTCGTATCACCATTCGACGTCTGGATAGACTAGCTCATGTGTTTGCAGCAGAGGAAACGTCAGACGGAAAACCTTGGTATTATGATATCAAGCATGATCCTTTCTGCTTCAGTCTTATCCACACAACGCAGTAGGGTTGAATCATGGTTTCGCTTGTACAAGATGCCGTTGCTAAGGAAGAACTTTGCTGCGAATCTTCTCAGGAATTTCTTATCATTGACAGAGGCACCTTCAGGGTATTCCTGAGCTTCCAGATATCTCTTCACCTCATGGTACCAAGGCTTCTCAGTCACCAATTCAGTCTCGAGGTCACAACAGTATGCCGGCTCGTCCAGTTTCCAGATGATGATCCAGGGAGCCTCATTATCCCATTTGACCTTGAACATAGAAGACATTGTAGCTAACGCGTCCGCCAGCTGATTCTCTTCTCTCGGAAAGTGTTCAAAGGTTATTTCTGTGAAGTGGGGGATCAGGGTCAACACACATTCTCTGTAAGGAATCAGGTTTGGATGTTTCGTATCCCACTCTCCTTTGATCTGATTGATCACAAGAGCGGAATCTCCGAAAACACTCAGAAACTTAATCCTTAGGTCAATCGCAGCTTGAAGACCCATGATGCACGCCTCATACTCCGCCATGTTGTTGGTACAGTTGAAACATAGCCGGGCAGTGAGTGGAGTATGAGTACCTTGAGGAGATATGATGATGGCGCCGATACCGTTACCCAAAGCGTTGGAGGCTCCGTCAAAGTGCATAGACCATCGGGATCCTGGTTCAGGTCCTTCATCCGGCCCAGGTACTTCACAATCAGTCACTATCATGATGCTTTCATCCGGAAACTCGAAGTTCATTGATTGATAATCATCTACGGCCTGATGTGCCAAGTGGTCTGCCAATACACTCCCCTTGATGGCTTTCTGGGTTGTGTACTGAATGTCGTATTCTGTCAAGATCATTTGCCATCTTGCAATCCTTCCAGACAGAGCAGGCTTTTCGAATATGTATTTTATAGGATCCATCTTTGAGATCAACAAGGTAGTGTGAGTCAGCATATACTGTCTCAGCCGGCGAGCAGCCCATACCAAAGCGCAGCAAGTTTTCTCAAGCAGTGAGTATCGGGTCTCACAGTCGGTAAACTTTTTGCTAAGGTAATAAATGGCATGCTCTTTTCGGCCAGACTCGTCATGCTGCCCCAGCACACACCCCATTGAGTTGTCGAGCACTGTTAGATATAGGATCAGAGGTCTCCCTTCAACCGGTGGCATAAGGATGGGTGGTTCTTGGAGATACTCTTTGATTCTGTCAAAAGCAGCCTGACATTCATCGTTCCAACGTACTACCTGATCTTTCTTCAGCAGCTTGAAGATTGGCTCACAGGTAGCAGTTAGGTGTGAGATGAACCGAGCAATGTAATTCAGGCGTCCTAAAAAGCCTCTGACTTCTTTCTCTGTCCTCGGAACTGGCATCTCTTGAATAGCTTTGACCTTAGCAGGGTCCACTTGAATACCTTTATCACTGACCACGAAGCCTAGCAACTTTCCAGATCTTACCCCGAAGGTGCACTTGTTCGGGTTCAATCTCAGCTTGTATAGTTTTAACCGGTCAAACAATTTCTGCACATGATCTAGGTGCTCCTCCTCAGTCTGGGACCTAGCGATCATGTCGTCAACGTACACTTCTATCTCATGATGGATCATATCATGAAATAAAGCAACCATGGCACGTTGGTAGGTTGCCCCAGCGTTCTTCAACCCGAATGGCATGACCTTGTAACAGAAGGCGCCCCACTGAGTAACAAATGTAGTTTTCTCCATGTCTTCAGGTGCCATCTTGATCTGATTGTAACCTGAAAAGCCATCCATGAAAGAGAACACCTTATGCTGAGCTGTATTATCAACAAGGACATCAATGTGAGGTAAGGGGAAGTCGTCCTTGGGGCTGGCCCTGTTCAGATCCCTGTAGTCGACACACATTCTGACCTTTCCATCCTTCTTAGGTACCGGCACCACATTAGCAACCCACTGAGGGTAAGAAGTCACTGCAAGGAACCCATCGTCAAACTGTTTCATAACCTCGGCCTTAATCTTCTCAGACATCTCTGGACGCATCCGACGGACCTTTTGCTTAACCGGAGGGCAGTCTTCCTTAGTTGGCAAGTGATGGACCACAATATCGGTATCCAACCAGGGCATGTCTTCGTAGGACCAGGCGAAGATCTCCATATAATCATGCAGCATCTTGGTTAACCGTTGCTTCACGCTGAGCTCTAGGTTGGCACCAATCTTTACCTCTTTCCTGTCTGTCTCTGTACCCAGGTTTATGGTTTCCACTGGCTCTTCGTGGGGTTGAATTGCCCTCTCTTCCTGAAGCAACAGTCTTGCAAGCTCGCCAGGCACTTCGCAATCATCTTTACCTTCGTCTTCGGCTAAGTTGATCGAATTTTCGAAATCATAATTGGCAGTAGCAGAGTTGTTATCAGTGAGATCCAGAGTGGATTGAAACCTGTATGAGTGAGTGTGTGTGTAAATACAGCTGTTTTGAAATATATGTAAAGGAAAGAAATACAGAAAAGGAGCATAAGATTTGCAATGCGAAAATACGTCCAAGATTTTCATTCATGATATATGAAATGACAATTTATATGCCCTCACAAATGAAACCACGGTGCCTCGGGTAAGACACCGGGCCAAAGAGTTTATTATTGTTTATTACAGATACCAAAAACATAGGAATTCATTACTTAGTAACAAGAGAAACAGATAGGTTGTCCTTTGCACTCCAATTATTAAGTCCACTGTCGGTTGCCGGGTAAATCCAGCTATCAAACTCAGCTTCATCCACTTCGTCTTCGTCCCCAATAGCATTTACTCCATGAGCGGGCAGGGGAGCTGTCACTACATTAGGCTTCTCAGATGCCTCAAACTGTACCTCCTTGGCGTCAATAAGGTCTTGCAATTTGCTCCTTAACGCCCAACAGTCATCAGTGGAGTGCCCCGGGCTATCTGAATGGTAAGCACAACGAGCATTCGGGTTGTACTTAGGAGATGCAGTATTTGGAAACTTCGGCGCCTCTCTGACAGTCACTAGGTTAGTTGAGAGCAACTGTGGCAGGATCTGCGATAAGGTCATGCTTAACCGGGTAAACTCTCTCCGGGGTCTTTCAGCCCTTTGAGGATTGTTTGGCTGGGGATCGGCAGCAGGCTTAGCAATCATTACCGCACTGACAGATTGGCGGCGCTCAGGTCTCTCTGATCTCTTGGAACCATACACGGCACTAGCCTCCTTCTTGAAGGGTTTCTTCTCAGAACTAGGCGATGCACCCTTCGGAATCTTACCAGACTTTAACCCAGCTTCAATTCTCTCTCCAGTCAGAATCAAATCAGTGAACCCTGCAGACGAATTCCCAATGAGATGGTTGAAAAATGGCCCAGATAGGGTCCCCAAGAACATGTCTACCAATTCCCGATCGGTCAACGGTGGCTGCACCCTGCCAGCCAGGTCTCTCCACTTCTGAGCGTACTCCTTAAAACCTTCACTTGAACCTAACGACATTCCCTGGAGTTGGGTACGTGTAGGGGCAAGGTTGGCATTATATTGATACTGCTTATAGAAAGCAGTAGCCAACTCCTCCCAGTTACGAACCTTGGTCCCATCCAGCTGATAAAACCATTCGAGATGAGTCCCTGAAAGACTCTCCTGGAAGAAGTGGATCCACAAATTCTTATCTGCAGAGTACGGTTGAATCTTCCGAAGATAGGACCTGAGATGTAGCTTGGGACAAGACGCCCCGTCATATTTAGAGAAGGATGGTGCTTTGAACTTGTGAGGGATAATCACACCAGTAGACAAACCCAGATCTCCAAAATCCAGCCCAGGTACCTGTTGAATCTCCATAGCACTCAGCCTATCCTCCAGTTGCTTGTAACGGTCTTCTGCAGGAGGGTACTACTCTTCATCAAAATCAGTCTCGTTGTCGGAGACTACCGGACTAGGAACTCTTGCTTCTGCCCGAGGAGTACTCTTGCCAACAGAAGAACCAGCCTCTTCCTGCTGCAGAGCATTGCCAAACCTTCGGCCCGAGTTGAATAGAACAATTCTTCTCTTCTTCTTCTTCTCCTTCTTCAGGAGCATAACCTTTAGCTCTTCTTGGCCTTGAGCCAAACCCTTGATTAATTCCTGAAACTGCGCATTCTGTGCCTGAAGAGCCTTGATGGATGTCTCAGTTGATGACGAGTCGGGATTCATGATGCTGAAATAAACAGCGAAGAACTGTAAGCAACCTGAAAAGAGGAAAAACCTGCTATGCACATGATGTATGAAATGCGTATGAATTATGTTTTCAAAGACAATCGGGAATCAACTTTGTAAACAAAAAGGAACACACTTCATTAGATTCAACTTTGAAACTGAAATTATTCAACAGGTTGCCCTTAGGCGTTACATGAAAGGAAATACTGAAAAGGAAATAAAACTGTAAAAGCACATTTGGAGCTCCTTATTGATCCCATGGTCTCCTCTTCTCAGTACGGATGTAGGCATTCAGAGCTCTCTCATTCTCCAACTGTTTTGTCAGCTTCTGGATCTTTGATTCCTGCTCGTTGAACTTTTCCCGGTAAGAATCCCGCTCTTCTCGTAGTTGTGACCAAGATCTCTTCAATGTCTCATAATCAGTAGGCACCTGAGGAGGAAGGACAGTTGGAGGAACACCATCTTTGTCAGGACACTCAAGAATGACGGGTCTGACAGCTTCATACGGCATACCTAACTTCTGAGCACGGATGCGAACCCATTTGTAGTAGGCTTCCATAGGTAAAGAAGTCTTTGGCCCTAACTCTTGTGGGTCAGCTTTATGAACCTTGTCCCAAGCCTTGATGAACCTACGGCGCAGCTCATCACTATCCACCTGAAACTCAAAACTGATGTGAGGCACCAACATCTCATGGGGGCCTGCTCTTCTTGCTCTTCCAAACTGACGGAGTGCTAGACACGGATTGTAAGAGATCCCTCCTTGGGTACCAATCAGAGGAACATTAGGGTATTCCCCGCATCGATCAATAATAGCTATTTCATCCAAACCCCTGCAAGTCCAAATGATGTCTTTATCGGTGAGAGACATTAACCTATGAGCCCAACCTCTTCCTTCTTGATTTTTCAGTACGAACTTAGGGAGGTGCGAAATAAACCACCTCACCAACAAAGGGATACAACACCATAGGGTTCCTCGTCTTCGGGTAGTACGGGCATGAAGCTGTTGCAAGATGTCACCCAAGAGAGTGGGTACAGGATTCTGAGACATAAAGATCCTTATGGCAGTGACATTGATGAAGTTGTCAGGATTAGGGAACAAGACTAACCCATAGATTAGGAGAGCCAAGATGTCTTCATATGCCCTAAAGTCCAGGTCATTCCAGAAACCGTTAGCTTTACCAATCAGAAACTTGGCCAAGAAACCCTTAACTCCGCTTCTAGTCACCCAGTTGTCTGTTACCTCTTGAAGGGTCAAAGGAAGAGCTGCAGCAATATCCTCAAGCCTGAGGGTCTTTTCCCAACCAGTAAAGGGAGTCTGATCCAAGATAGGGATACCAAGCAGATCAGAGAACTCTTCCAGGGTAGGGACCAGCTGGAAGTCTTGAAAGGTGAAGCACTGGTACAGAGGGTCATAGAACTGGGTCAGAACACTCATCAACTGTTGATCCCGCTTTGCAGTGACTAAGCTGAGAAGAGAACCATGCCTCTGGATGAAGGAAGTGGTGTTTGGAATTCTACTAACCAACTCATCAAGCAACTCAGGTGAACGAACAAAGTTGAACCGGATAGTATTCCTTCGCATAGGCATCATGATGTCCTACAAAACAGAGCAAAGGTGAAACCCTCTTGTCTTTGAAATGGTCAGTCCTTATGCAGGATGCATGTAATGCTCATGATGCTATGATGTTATGATAAATCACACCACATATAGATACAAAGGCAAACATGGTAAGGCACACAAGTCACACAAGGCAAGCCCCTAAAGTTTAGGCCAGCATGAGGTCTAGGTACTACCCTCTTTCAGTTTGTTGGTTCATACCTGTCCTAATCAAAAGTAACCGAGTTCTTAGAGGATCCCAATATCATTGACTACCCTCAATCGGTCATAACTCCAGCATCGCAATCTTTTCTTGCGGCCAGAACCATCACGAGAGTTTAGCCTCAATGGGTGTAGCATACTGCTACAATTCTAAAGGCCAAGTTGTGTCAATTAAGGTTCTAAGGTTGTTGGTGCTTAATGACTCCTTAGAAGACCCATATTCTCCTCGTTGCGACACAAGGGATATCGGTACAGACCAAGGTGCCACACCAACGTAGCCACTGTTTCACCCATGTCGGTCTACGCCGGACAGGTCCCTCACAGCTTATGCTACCTAAACAGGGTATCCCCAGATCCGGGTTAGGATCTATGTAACTCCGATGCAACCCACAATAGTAAAGCAAGCAAATCAATACAATTGAAAAGACAATTATGAACTAGCCCTAAGGTACACCTCACTTTAAGTTTGGTCCCCAGCAGAGTCGCCAGTTCTGTGATCGGTGGATCTGGAACTGACTGTTTAACGCTGGTTCGCGAAATGTCGCGGAAGCAAGAGTTGCCACCGTCTTTTATTTTCTCCAAATGGAAAGGACAAAAGCACAGAAAAATTCCTTAAAGAGATTGCTCTCGGTTCGGGAGGTAGGTTATAGAAAGGGAAGGTGTTAGCACCCTTTCTATCCATGGTTATCCATGGGCTCTTAGATACTTGCTCATTGTGTTTTCAAAATGGTTTGTTTGCTTTTCAACTGTGGGTTTTGAAAAAGTTTCTTTGAAAATTCCAGTTCGACTCTTGTATCGGTCCTCAAGAGTGTTTGAAAAATTGCTTTCGAAAGCTTTTTGAAAAGGTGTCGGTGTGAAAAGTATTTTTGAATTTTGTTTTGAAATTAGAGCAAGTATCTAGAGTCGTCTACCTACCCTAAGGAATTCGTCTGTGTAGATGTCCTTTAAAGTAGTGCCATCCCACCATTGAGAGGTAGGTAGCACCACCGTTGGAGGTGTTCGGGTCAATTCGAGGTTCGGGACATGGTGATCACCAGAGCAATGGGAAGACACCTTAGAAGCTACCCTCATGCCAGGTTCCCGGATCATGAGGACTTACTAAGATATCCTCTACTCGACGATCACCTTTCGAGGCAAGGCAACAGTGAGGCGTACCCTAGGGGTGGTGTGTGATTTGTGTGTCATGTTCAGTTATTTTGTCTTATTCATGTCAAGGTGATCTATGCGTTTGTTTTTATTTAGACATTCATTCTTGCATGCAATTATTAACAGTTAAAAAAGTTGCGGAAATTAAAGTTCCTAAACTATTACAAAGGCGCGGGTCCACATCGCCAAATTAAAATCCAGGACCCGATTTGACAGAAAATAAAGAAGTAAAGTGCGAGCAATTATTTACACGGCTTTGGGAGAGATACATAAATATTTAAACGGAATAAAATAAATATGCGAATTAATAAGAAATTAAGAACGAGGGCGTTGGACCCTTTTTGCAAAATTAAAATTAAACGATGAAATTAATTAATTAAAAAAAAGAAAGGAGATGTTTTTTGGTATTTCTAGCATTTTGGAGGATTTTAATGAAAAAAAAGAATTAATTAAAATTAAAATAAGATGCAAACCCTAATTCTAGTGGCTTTTAATTTATTAAGAAAATATTAAATTTTAACCTAATTTAACCCTAATTTTTATATGCAATTTAATTATAAAAATAAATATTTTATTATTTAATTATTTATGAAATAAAAATAAAAAAGGATGAAAATTAATTAAACCTAATTCTATGTTTTTTAAATTTATTATGAAAAGAATTAAAATTACAACCTAATTTAAACTAAATTTAATTATATACAAATTTATTTACAAAAATACTTAAAATAAAATATTCATTGTTTTAATTCTTTTCTGATTTTTTTATGTGTTTTATGTTTTTATGGGAATAATTAATTAATTAAATAAAACAACAATTAGAAAGAAAATAAAAAATAAAGACTTGCAAACCTAGGGGGTCTGCCCCTGATTTTGGAGGTGAAAGTTTAAGAATTCTGGCCCATTTAGCATGGCCCTTTTGACATTTGCAGGACACGTACATACGCGTTGACTAGGGCGCACTGTATTCCCCAATCCATGGCCTTTGATTTGATGAAGCTGGACGCGTGGACGTTGATCTTTGAGGATGTACAATGGACCACAACATTATGCCTGCACATGATTGTTAGTTGGAAAATAATATTGAGAAAGTGAAAACCTGGGGCTCGAACCCAGGTCATGCCCTTTACCAGTCACTATGCTTGCCAGTGGAGCCAGATGCGCGTTTTGATTAATAAACAACTAACAAATATTATAAAGGAAAACAAAAATGTTAGTGGGTCTGAGCGCGAAAATTTGAATCAGCCTATCACCACTTGCCACGAGTTCATCTCCTTCGTTGGTTCTTTATTTTTCTGAAATACAAACATCATGAGCAACGGTTTTTTAAGCGTTCTCCTAGGCCATCTATGGAAAAATAGCGAATAGCCTAGGAACGCTCATAAATTGAGCGCGAGCATAGCTTCCTCTTCGTCCAGACACGCTGATTCTAATGGTTTTGGTCTTAGCCTCCAATTTTTCCTTTTCCAAAACCCCCAATTTGAAGGTTGAAGAACCCTAAATATCAACAATGGCATAATCGCGTATAATGCACAAAAATACAATCAAATACATGGGTTAGCTTCAGAATAGCATAAGGAATGTAAATCAACAATTAGAATGCCATAAGAATGCATAGATGTTAAAACACGATCATGGATTTTTTTCTGTACAGGGGCGGTTCATGTTACCAATTCTTTGAGTTTTGATGGATGTTTTTGATTGGGAAACGTTCAGTGAACCTTCAGCAAGCTAATGAAACCAAAATTATGCCTTGAATCAGCCTGCAAAAGGGTTTTCAGTTTTGAGTTTCTTAACAAAATTTTAAAGTTTGATTCTTAGGTTTCTGAGCAGCTGCGTGTGTAATGGCACTAGGGTTGTGATCCTTGCATATGTAGTAACGAATTAGGTTAAAAAGAATCATCCAAATCTCTTGCATTCATAGCTTTTGAGATTTGATTTTCAAGCCTTATTTTTCAATCTTTTTCCATGTGCTTTTTGTACAAATCATGATCAATCAATCCAAACCTTTCCATATTTAGCTAGGCACGAAATCTTGATGATATAATGTGCACAAAAAGATTGAAAAAATTAGGTTAAGCATTTTTCATATATTTATTTTAATTTAAATGAATTATTATTAATAAAAATCCAAATAAATAAATAAAAAATGAATAAAAACTTCCCTTTGGGCCAAGTGGTCGTGCACATGCCATGGATGAAGAATTATGGAAGAAAAATGGGCCCATTAGCAATTTTAGGTCATTTGAACCAATGTTGACTTTTCAAAATATCCAAAAATTTCCCAACTTCCACAAGGCATAACTTGCTCAATTTTTAAGCTTTTCTCATGTTCTTGGACATTTTGGAAAGGTCTTTGAGTCCTCTAACCAATGCCTTTGGTCCCACGTCATTTTGATTTACCAATCTCAAGTTATGGCCTTTGACTTAAAGTCCCTTTTTGTTGACTTTTGAAAAGGACCTATAATGTTGAAATTGATAACTTTTTGTGAGAGCATTTCTTGGACTTGAAGTATGAATATGATTTGTAGGAAATGTCTTTCTCTTCAAAATGAGCTTTGGATGGAATTTTTATGATAATCCATGTGAAAGTTATGCCCTGGTCAATTTACAGTTGACTTTTTTCAACTGTCCAAATAAGGAAACTTTTGCATCTTGATGATTTTTGAGCCAAGCTTTGAGAATCATGATCAAGCATTGATCAAATGATGTTTGTGG